>JAHZMX010005574.1:0-16610 GCA_027743895.1 Seira musarum
AACATGAGCATAGTTTAAACCTTGCTCTATACGATAGTATAGGTAGCAGGGCCACAAATTAAAAAATAACAACAGAAATCATAATTGAAGTGAGATACAATACGAACACTACTCTTGCAATTTTATTTTTCAAGGTGCAATAGTAAAGATATATTTTCAATGTTAAAATACAACAACACTTAAAAACAATGACCGAAGATATTCAAAGCGTTCGTCTCTACCTGAATAAAATAAAATCGGGGTAAGCAGTAAAGAGTTAGACGAAGCAGCAAAGTTTTAAAAAGGATAAAGCAAGCAAAAATGTAAATCATGAAACTCAAGTTTTGACTGGCTTTGCAATGCACTTGGCTTGCTAAAATGTTTTAGAACGAAGAAGGAGATGCCTCTGCTATTCTATCCCGTAAGAAAAGACTTTCCATGCATTTTTCTCTCCGCTTTAAAGCAACATTGCATTAGATCCAGTAGGAAAAAACCAAAAGGCTCTGGAACAAAAAAAACCTCTGTTCGGTTCTGTTTTACTCAGCTCCTGCTTGGGTATATTTGGTGGCTCTCACGTCTCCCCAAGGCTCAGTATTCATTCAGCTCTTGAGCAAATGGGGTGCTGCCGCTCGAGCTCACTCGTTCCCACCACAAAGTAAATGGCTTTATATTCATCGTGATTGTTGTGCTTCGACTTGATGAAAACATTTTGCGACTCAAGTATTGAAAAAGTTTTGCGTCTTTGCATATTATTGCAAAGATTGGTTTTGGATTTGGATGCTGCGTGATTTTTTTGGTGGATGCACCAAAGCTACACCAGCAAATCTACTCACCAACTGCCAGAAATTATAGTGCTATGTTCTAGCAATTCTCTTTTTCGTGAGTTTTCTACAGAAGGACTAAACTAGTCAAATTCATTATCAACTTATTATTATACATTTTTTTGTGTCTGGTTTGTTTGTTCTTAGTTCGTCTACGTCCTCATTTTCATCATCGTCATCTATATCGTCTATATATATAATCTCCATTTCTTTCATCTTCTTCCTAAAACTCTGATTATGTGAAAAAGAAGTGACTGGAAAGTTTTGCAAAGCGATTGTGATTTTTTTCTACTGACTTCCAAATAAGGATCACCAACTGAAAGAGAAACAACGTTTTCGTTGTCATCGTGTTAATCATCGTCATCCTCAATACCTATCATTCATACGATATATTACTCAAAAGTAAGTTTGAAAAGTGTGCTTCTAGTGCTTAAGAAAAAAAATAGTTTTTAATATTTTCAATGTTCTTCTCTTCCTTCGAAGTAAGCTGACATGACAAAAGTATGAAAAAACTATCTCCTTCTCCGACTTGGGTTAGCTAAGCTGGAGCTCGGTAATTAACCGAGCGAATAACTCAATTTCATCTCTTTTTGCGACGAAGAAAAAAAGTATTTTATTCTTTAGTTCTCCCATAAAATGTCATTTTTGAAAGATTCTAATATTACACAGATAGAGATTTTTTTTCTTAAATTCTGATAAAAATGATAATTCTCTTTCCTCTTGCACCTAAGTCGCTCATCAGCAGGGAAACAAGAGAAAGATACAATTTTAATGATAGGGGAATAGAAACTTTTGGTTTGGTTACATACCTGTATAGGCATTACTTACTTCTTCTCCTCCCTCAACTTCCATTCTACTTCGCTTCTTGATTCTTAACTTCGACGAAGAGAGTTGAAGTTGATGAGGTGTGCACAGAAGAAAATCATTAGCATTACTCTAGTTGATGGGAAAGAGTCGCCGGATGGAGTAGCTATGTGTCTGTGTGAATTCAGGTGGGTTCTCATGAGGATGATATGATGATGAACAACCGGACGTGAATAAATGTGTGTACATATACTAATATAATAGTTAATCTAAGAAAAGAAATTGTCGTCACGAAGGAGTCATAGAGCTTTTTAGATTATACATACACAATCCCAGAAAAAAAAAGTTTTCTTTCAAGTTGGCTGAACTTGCTAAAAAACCGTAGAGAAGAGATAGGGAAAAGGGTAGCATGGCGTAATGAGATGGATGACGATGAAAATGTTTCAGGGGAAGGATGTTGTGGGAGTTTTTATGGTAGTTTGCGATGCGATAGCGTCTCCGAGATTAAAAAGTTCGTCTTCTGTTTTTCTATTGTAGTAAATACTTGTGCGTTGCGATATTCTATTGTTGGCCAAATGGAAAAGAAGAAACAAGTTCGTACATTTTCATTGTTGCTCTCTTCTTATGCCTTTCTGCTGTTATTTACAGGGAGCTTCAATAAATGAATAAAAGGTAGTTTGAATATAATCTTCAGTATTGAGCCCCTCCTCCCCCTCCTGAACTGTTCTTGTAGAGGAGAAGAAAGGTTACAAGAGGCTTCGCGACACGACACGAAACTTTTAAAGAACGAAGTCATGAAGCTTGAAAAAATAGTCATTAGTTGGTTCCATTCTTTTTTTTCAGGAGAGGACAAGAGTAAAAAGTAAGTTGATGGAAAAGAGGGAGAGAGTGATGTTAGATGATGTGATGACATAGCAACAGCGTCATTTTCTGCTGCTCATTATGAACAAAAAAAAACCTCGACAATTTTTTCCCCTTTGATTACCTACTTGAACACTTGAGAGCTGAGTTGAGTTGAGGATTTAATGGGAGTCCTCTAAATGAATTGGAAAAATGTTTTAAAAGGGATGGGATGAGGATACCATACATATTTTTATTGAGCCGTTGTAAATTGGTGACAAAACGTTTGATGTCAGTCGGTCTGTTGCGGTTGCTTGTTCAGCGAGTAGTAAATAGTGGATTGACTAGGTGTAAATTTGTAGCGTGTAGTAAGCTTTTATAGCACATCTATTTTTTGTGAATAAGGCAAAAAAGCATTTGTATCTCTATGAAAGGAAGGGAAAAAATGCACGAGTGGATAGCAATAGTAGCAGTCTTATTCTCTCTCAAAGGAAGACTCATGTGAATGATGTATCCTTGAGGGCATTTTACAAAAAAAAAAAACTGTATGGTGAATGTAATGTTGCGTTTCAATGCGATGCAATGTGTTGATGCCGGGGATTCTTCCCAAGCAAGTTAGGCTCTGGAAGAAAACACTGGATATAAGAATATCCAGGCGCTTTAGAAAAGAAAAAAAAATTATTTGTCAGAAGGAACGATCAATTGAACTGAAGGAACGAAGGCAAAAGAGTTGAGTCTTGTCTTCTCTGTTGCGTTGTTATACTGCAACTCACAAGAACTTGTAAATGCATTTCGTCTAAAACTTAAGAGAGATGAACTAAAGGCTCTAGGCAATCCCGTCTTGGCCTGCAAAAATACATTGTACGAGAAAGATCATCATTATCATCATCATTCTCGCTTTTTTTGCTCAAGTTGTAAGCTGAAGTTGAAACTTCTCCCAATTTTTTTTTTTTTTGTGAGAAGTGGAACATGGTTCATGAGAAGATGTAATGTATTTGATGTGGGCTGTAGCAGAAAGTCTTCCCTGCAGTAAGGCCAAAAAATTTAATGTTTTGCCGTCAGTCCTTCTGAGACTTTGGATGGTTCGTTCACGTCTTCCAGTTTCCTGTTTATTATTTTCTTGGGCATGCCATGTATGATACACTGCGAGGCCAAAGGATTGCACTTGTTCCACTTTAAGATGACGCTAATGTATGAGTCTAGTCATTTTCATAGGGGCACCGCCATTCACTTCTGTCAGCGTTAGGAAATATTTTTCTTTGTGGAGGAATGAGTGAGGGAAGGAAGGAAGGAAGCAAGAAATCTCTTGTTAAAGTCATATTACTCACTTTTACCCGGGATTGTGTACTTCTGTACACGTAAAGAGCATTGAGAACATGAAATAAATATTGCAGAATTGGTGAAACATTTAGCTATCGATCATACAGGCGAAAGTTTGAATTCAATCCACTTGAAAAAGAAAATTTAACTAGACAGTTGTGAAATTGTAATGAGTGAATAGCCAAGTAAATTGAAAAGTCTCACGATCTAATTCATTATTGAGGAAGTATAAAAGTATAGCAAAAACCATCATCATCATCGTCATAGTCACATCATCACACATGCACGAAAACGGCGACAACCTGACGGTACCTTTTTCCCTCACCCGCCGAAACTAAATTGACAGAACAAGTAAATAATTTGTTCTTTCATTTTTATTTATTCATCGTGACCATATTCTGTGCTATTTTATTTCTCTTTTGTTTGAACAACGCAACGTTTTTATTTCTCAAAAAAGGGCTCGTCTTCTAAATAGGAGTAGTACTTCCTATTTCATTGTTCTCCCACGCCAAAAAAAGAGATGTGTTTCGGTCTCCTTCTCTTCTCTGTTATGCATCGTGTGTTTCACTTCTTTCGTCGTCGTCATAGACGTTTAAGCATTTATCAACATCATCATGTCTTATATTATTACAACTACATTGTTATTGTCTGGTCTAGTCTCCTCTCGTCCCCGTTACAAATTATTTTCCTTCTTTCAATTGTATTCCATTTCATTTTTTTTTGTGCTAAATCACTCCACACATTATTCATACTATGTACGAACATATTTTTAGAGATTTTTGAATACATAAATAGACATAGCAAATATCACATCATGTTTTTGGACGGGAAAATAAGGTATTTTAACAAAGAGGCAATTTGCACGCGCTCTTGTCCTCCTTGCCACATCATTACTACCACTGCTGGCGTTTGGCGTTTCTATTATGAATAATTTAAGAAAAAAAATATATATATATTATACTATTCCACTTTCGTCTACTCACAATCACCATTAATCGCTGAGGATAGGGCTATGTGGCTATTGTAGTGTCTCTAACAAACAAATCAGCGACAAGAAAGTGACAAAGACAAGCTCTTATCTTAGGGATAACCTTGTTACATACTACAATTGATTTGGAGTACCACACCATGAATGAGCAACAATTATACACTACAATTAAATAGAAAGGGTAGAAATTAACACAAATTCTAATTTGATTAGAGCCTTGCGCTATATAACATCTAGTTTTTTTTCTTCCTTTAGAGCAATTTGAGATATCTCAGATTACCCTTATAATAACAAACGTTCACGCAGATACATGCCTAAGTAACTCGTACTCGTCTTCTATCTCAATCCATTGTCCGTTGGTTGTACGTATGGTTGATGGTTTTAGTCAAGTCAAGTCTGAAGTGTTTATCCACGAACGATCTGTAGTACGACGCTGTAGTTTTTTAATTAATGAACTGCTCAATACTCGGAATTTATGATCCTCACTCTCAATCACAATAAAAATGGTCTTTTGACGGATTGTTGTGCGAAGCAAGACTTGACTTGATGTGGGCGTAAAGTTGGGTAGACGATCAGATCTGATCATCTAGAGCGTATACCTACCTACCTACCTTTTCTATACATGAGGCTTGATCAATGTGAAAATGTCAAGGCGTAGTAATGTGATCTGGTGTGAATCCCTTTTCATTCCGCAGAAAGGCGCTCATTAGAGGCTTCCCGAATTATTATTTCATTTTGTAAATGATGATGTAATTCAGACTGACACGGAAAATAAATACGCCATCGAATCAAGAGGGGAATGAAATTGAGATGGGAATAGGTTTAACGAGTTTATTTTCTAAAAAAATGATTGCTTACTTGATAAAAACACAGAGATACAAGGCATATTGCAAAAAGTTGTTATGCATTGTGTCGGTGGTGTTTTTATAGAAGTGGTGTGGTTGTTGTCCATGATGACGAAGGTAATGAAGTGCATAAAATGAATGAATCGTGCATCTCCCCAAAAAAAGAGTGGAACAACATTGACGAAAGAAACGAGTATGTATGTTCATGACGATTGACTACCTATAACAGGTTTTGGCTTCACTTTAAAAAAAACAATACGCATGCTTTGATGAAAATCAATCTAATTCAGGATCAGATCCGATCCAGTTGGCCAAACAAGACGCAACTAGTAATCATATTGGAAATGCAGTGCACCTCTATCAAAATGCTACAAACTCGTAAAAATGAATTTTTTAATCTAAATAAGCTGGTTTAAATGATTATGGCTACAAATACAACTTCACTTGATTTTGGAAAAAAATAGGAATAAAGATGATGAGGATGACACACACACATACACATGAATGAGTTCGGAATTATGTTTTGGCAGGGGTAATTGGTAAATGGTAATAGTGGTTGCGGCCGTTCTGCTACATTGGCTTTGCCAGGCATATGATGTGATGTTTTGATATGAGATGAAGATGATGGGCGAGTTTGGGTCTTCAGTTGCGAGTTTTTGTGGTGTTAATGGAATTCGAGGTAATGAGACGGAGAATGAATTTTTTTTAAAAAGTTGTTTGTTGTTATTGCGATTGCAGCTGCACGTTATTACTTGGTCTGGTTTTGCCAGGCATGTCATGCAATGCAATGGCCAGTGGTCTCTACAAAGAGCAATTAATGTTTTGTGTGCGGCAGTGGTAGTGGTGATTCGGATCTGTCGGGTCAGGATCTACACATTGTTGTACATGTCTACAATATCTACGTTATACAACTTTTACTTATGCATGAACTGCCAATCCCAAAAGTTCAGTATGAGGTGGACACTCCACAATTTTCAAAATGGCAACAGGAAAAAAAAACCGCAAAGCCAAGTCAGTCTGGTGTAGCGTAGGGTCACAATATTCCTAGTGATAGGATAGGACAGGTAGCATTTCCATTATTAACATCATCGGATAAAAACTTTCATTTTTTTGAAAGTCTCTACCGCTTTTTCTACTTATCACTATCACTTTAGTTGTGTTAAAGTATAAATGATGGCGGCGATTGAAATGAGTATTATGAAATAAAAAAGTGATACCTGACTTCATTTGACCGCAAAGAAAACGACGATTGAATGAATACTTCTGATTACTGTAATAACGATAAACGATGGACAGGATGTATGGCATGGCGATTTAACAAGAAAACTCGTAAGCAGAATGCGGTGCGAGCATGGGGAAATCGTATTGTTTTTGTTATTGCATTGTTGTTACCTGGCTAAAATTGCGATTATTATGCCAATTAAAACCCTTTGTAAAAAGTTAGAGTCGAGTTGAGTTTCCTCGGTTGATCCATCTTTTTTTTGCAGTAAGAGGTCTAATGAATGGATTACGGCTCCTCCGTCCGATGATCTATCTTTCCTTTGAGGCTACTTGCCATTATAACTGCCATTAGAGCACATTCAAATTGTCGAGTGCAGAAGGAGCAACTACGGTGGGGAGAATGAATTACGGGAGTAATTATTGTGGCTGTAGTTACGCCGCCAAACAAAACCCAACCAAGTCAATTCCTTTTTTTCTTTTTTGCGGTGTGACACACAGTTCATTTTTGCGCAATTTAATGTTTGCCCATTACTATCTTCTTGAAAATTTCAATCTCTTTTCGTCTCTCCTTCGTCTTCATGTTACTTTTAAACTTTGGGAATTTGTCATGGTAAAAAATCAGTTCATTCAAGAGGTGATGATAATGATGTCAGATTGTTTGTCCGTAACTGTAAAACATCGTACTAATCGTTAAGGAGAGCATGTCAGTGACCACCTGCATGATGCTACAATGTACTTTCATATGAATCAAACAGATTTTGAGATTTTTTAAAAACCGCCTTTGCATGGACGTTGCATCACATGAATCATGAGCGATTTAGTTCAACGGTTTCAAAAGAAGGTTGGACTTGAGCTCATGAATCTAGCTGAGCATGATTATGATGATACACTTCATAATTTCTTGTTGTAGGCTTAGCAAAATTCTTTGTTGGCTTTACAAGTAAAAAGCCATTAGCATTTTTTAACTTAAAAGAAACATGTCGTACGTAATAATATCTCTTTCCTCATCATATCAGTCGGCTTAGGGAAGGAAAATCATGATTATCGTCATAGTCATGCCACTTTAATCATCACCAAAGTAAAAATGGATTTCACGAGAAAACCTTTTAGATCAGACATGTGAGATGAATTCATTGAGACAAAAAGTATATCATGCGATCTACTTAATTTTCCCCTTTATAATCTCATCAAAACGCAGGCAGGCAAAATCGTGCAAGAAATCAAAATCGACGGGGCAATAGTAGTACATTTTGCAATCATCCGAGAAGAAGCAACAATTCTTCCTTAAGATGTAGGCAATTTCTTCAACAAAAAAAATACCTTTGGGTATTGTAAAACTCTCAAGTAAAGTAAAAGTAATGGCAAAATCATTTCATTTCTTAAGTCTCTCACGAAAGAGTCAGAGTGGAAATAATAAATAGTTGAATAGTGTGCTAATGCGAAACAGCATTTATATTTCATGCGTACTCCCCTCACCTCCAAACAATGGGGATTTTTACTCCATCATATCCTTCTATACCTGCTTCTCAGGGATTTCAGTTTTGTTGGGAAATGGAATGAATGAAGATTTCAACTTTTTTCTCTAGAAATTATGTAAGTCGACATTAAACAAGTAAATACGTCGCGTCGTTGCACTCGTGATTCCATTCAATCTCCAGCCTCTTTAGCTGAGGCGATAGATTAGAAGCGAGTTTCCATTATTAATTCATACCAGTCAAATAGGGAAGAAAATGGGATGTAAAAATTGACTCGCTCAGCTCACATTTTTCGCTCATCATCAACAGATTTTTTTCCCCGAAAACGTGCGTGGTATACACGATTGAAGATTGAAAAGAAGGTGCTCGAACTGTGAGTTCAGTCCGCTCCTCTCAAGATTGTCTTCATCATCATTCTCTCTCTCTTTTTTTCTTCTCCTATCTTTCCTATTATCATTTTGCCAATGCGATGTGATGTGATGCAAATGCACCTCCTTTATTCTCATTTTTTCTTTGACTGAGTCGGAGTCGGAGCACAATTTTTATTGACTTTTTCCATACATGACTTGGTAGATGCGACATTACCTTACTAAAAAAAATTATGTAGTCAAGCTTACTAGGAAAACTCCACTCTATACTTGAGTAGTAGTCGAGTTCAGTTCAGCAGTTCACGGATGTTTTTTAAAAGACTCTTCTTCTTTTAAGGAGGCACAGGAAAAATAAAGACGTATTTTTTTCTACTTCAGGTGATAGTTAAAAGGGAAATTCAAAGTAGAAAAGTTCAAAGTGGCTTTATAGTGCCTCCTTCCTCTCCTTTTACTGATTATAAAACGGGAAATACGATTTTCCTTTTTTAAAAGTGACGTAAAAAATTGAACCCATCACTTTACTAACGGAAGGAAATTTTTGTGTGAACTTTTTTTTTTTACTTGTATGCTATCGCTATCTGTCTCTTTCATTCATCTCATTTTTTTCTCTCTTGAGAGTGCACAAAATTCCTAAATAAAAATTACTGCATTAATATTCTTTGCTACCAGGGTCATGATTCATGATAATGTTTCACGATTAAATTAAAACGAAGAGTAGATGGTAAAGTAATGCATAATGCAGTGGATCACCATGTTTTAATACAAAATTGACGTGATTTCCCCCGAAAAACATCTTGAGAAAAGTGAACAATAAAAAAATACTACGATTCTACCTATTAGGATCAGGTCTAATCTCATCATCACACAGACGATCAACAATAATAACCAAATGAAAATATCACATGCACTCTTTTCGCTGCGATATGCCATGTCTTGCCACGATAATATCATGAGCACCGCTTGAGGTGAGCTGTTGCAAGCCTCCCCATAATGATCGTTGTTGCAAGTTACAACTACGTTGTCGTCGAATGAGTATGCCACGCAATAGAAAAAAATATATTTTCTTGAAAGACGAACGACTCACTCTCTCACTTTGCTCGATAGAGTCAAGCATGTTTTACGATGATGATGATGATAAAAAACCGATGAAAATGCAAAATGGAATGACACTGTTGTTCGGTGGAATTACTTTACTTCGAAGTAGAAGTGAAGTGAAGCTCATGAATACTTTATCGTCTATAAATGCATCATCATCATCGTCATTCCACTCCTCCTCCGCCTTTTTAAAAGTCATTCTTCTTCGAGACATCTCACATACACGAATACGAATATTTTTTTTCTTTGCTCGATTCCGAAATAAGCGATACGAAATGAACCAAAGCTGGCGGTCGGATTATGTATATTTTTTTGCTCAGTTCAAGTCACAATTTTTGCTGACATCTTGAAAGATGGAGCAAATTTTTTGAACATTAAGCATTTATTCATCTTAACTTCCCATTAATTCTTTTGATTGCTTGTCCTTTCCTAATCCTGGCCCTGGTTTGGTATAAGTATAAAAAGAATTAAGTGAGCAATGCAAACCGCACACGCACTTGTATTTCTATAATAATTATACATGTATCTTCTCTATTCGTGGCGTGGCATACCATTATTAGTACAGTTGTCGTAAAACCATGCGAAATTGTGAATTCTATCAAATCCTTTCAAGAATCTTTGTGTACAACATGGCTTTAGATTGAATATTCTTTTTGGATGGATCGCATGGCATTGAACTGCCAAATAAGTATGGAGAGTGGAAGAGAGAGGTGCCACTCACACTCGCTCGCTCACTCTTCTTCACCTGCCATTATTCTGGAGTAAATCATTATATTCATCTATAATATACTTAATATACGTCTCACATATTGTATTCATATTTACGCATTCCATATTCATGATCTCAAGCCAAGTCATCTTCTCTTTCATCTTTTCTATTTCTTACGATGAGGAGAAATAGCTGAGAATAATGTCAAAGCCATTTATTCTTCTCAACGTATTAGTGAGGAGGATCGATACAAGTGTCTTCAGAGAACTTTATTTCATTCCATGACAGTACGAAACGAAACCACATTTCATATTTTATACGTAGTATTTTTCATTCTTGGGTGGTGATATTTCTTCTATTCGATGTTGCCATTTTTTTTTACAAAATATGTACTTGGATGTATGTACTTACCTCTCTTTGCTCACTTGGTAGCGTTGTAGTTGTAAACGAAGCGATCAATTCTATCCCAGTAATGGCTCACTTTTTGCTTCCATAATGGTTCACATTCCTTCTCGCAAGACAAAAAAAGTAAGAAGATATTCTCGATGCGCCATGTGTTCCATTATTTAGCCTCACCCTTGTAAAAACGACTACGAGTAGCTCGAGCTCGTTCTGGAAAGAATGGAGTGGAATGAGTGTGTTCAAAAAGCAATAAAATCACTGACAATGCGCTTTGATTTCCTTCATTGTACTTCTACAATTCATCTATTATTGCAACAAGCTTGCACACACGCACAAACATCCAATGCTGCCAATAACATCGTCGGTGTTTCATAAAATTTTACTGTCGCCCTATTCATTTGCCTTATTTTATGGCGAAAATTGTGTCTTCATCTTACAATCCTCCCGGCTCTCAGACCACTGTCTCTTTTGTTGCATGGAAATTGTATTCACATTCACTCCGCCCAATATCGTCGTCATAAAAAAATCTCATCTTTAGAGAGCATGAAATTGTTACAAACGGACCAAGCCAAACCAGAACATATATACAATTATCAAAAGGATTTTTTTGTAAAGTAAAGTTGACAGTCTCAGATTTCCCTTTCGCTTCGCTTCTTGAATACATTCAATGCAATTGGAAAAAAAATGAAATTTTTAAAGAAGCGGATAGGCAGCGGCTGACAGACATTTCGGGGATAAAAAGGAGCCAGAAAGGAACGCAGTAAAAATCATATTACGAACGTAACCACTTCCTATAAATAATAGTTATAGCGACATACAGCAGAAAACATACATATTGTATTATTCTTGTCCAATTTACTTTGTTGTGGCTCCACATTGTCTATCTCGTAGGATGGTTTTTTTTTGTGCAGAAGCTTAGAAGTAATATTGTTCTTTTCTCTTTTTTTGCAGAATCTTCTGACAAGAATTTATGTTGCGGTGCGCGAAACCCAGCAGAGACGATAAAAGTAACGGGAGGCGAACAACGCAAACTGCGAAAGTGATGACAGAAGGAACGCACGGGAAATGAAATGGAGTAAGTTGTTCAAAAGAAGAAAAGACCCATAGATCACGGAGTCATAGTCAGACAGAGCCCTTGATGATCACATCAAATCATATCGCATCCACAATCGCAATCAGGATGACAACGATTTTCCTCCCATTTTAGTATGAAACAAATGAACCATACAGTACACGCAATTGGGGGACGGACCACGCATAAATAAGTTCAGTTCGTGTTTATCATCGTCAAAAGCATCTTCTCTAGAAACATTGACTGTTTTATTGGGACCGTGATTTCTTCCTTCCTTGTCTTGTTGTCACTCTGACTTGACAAAATAAAATATCTTTCTCAGAGAAGCGGAGCATGTCTTTAAAGCTGTGTTGAAGTTCGCGAAGAACAATTTTCCCGTAGCTCAAGCTCTGCTCCGCTCGTTTTAGAAAAAAAGCGCAAAAGAGATAAAAAGAGAGAAGTCAACCGCTTCACGTTTAACCGTCGTAGTAATAATAATAAAAGCAGTTTTTACTGTTTCTCTCTCTCTTTTCTCCTACGCTTCACACACAATTTTTATTTCCTCAAGCGAGCAAAAAAGTGTATTTTCTTTCTTTTGTGTGCATATCGACTCCCTGAAAAAAAAGAAAAAAACTAGGAGCAAGAAGCAAGCAAGCTTTGTAATTCTCTCATCATCAATTCTCATCTCCCACAGAAGCAAAAAGAATTTTGTCTTCTTTTTTTTGCTGAGGTAGAGAGAAACACAAGCAGCAGTCGAAGGCTTGTTTCGTGGATTGTGGATGCATCGCAAAACAAGCATCAAATCAATGACGACGACTGTTTCCTTCATGTACGTTTAAATGGAAGGTGATGGGAGAACCAGAAAATAATCATCGTTAACAACCTCCAACCTCAACTCGTCTTCTTTCTACGAAATACATACTTGTCGCCTTCTTCTTTTCCAGTGAGACATTAAGAAAGTAACATGATTTCACAATTCACACGTAGTCAAAACAAACGTTTCACCATAAATATACATACTTCGTAACTCACAAAACATACTTCAACAAATTTCTTCTTTTTTTGGTGGTGCACGTGTGCGTGTCTTCTTCTTCTTGTTCATCAAGATCAAGTTTGGAATTTTTTTTCTTAGAGTTTGAGTTCTTTGTTCCCTTGCCAAGTTGTAAGTCGCTCAACACTCGTTCGAAAAATAACAGTGGCACTTGCCATTACACGGTTCTTACCTTGCATTTCTATCACTACTGCTCGTATAAGTCAAAGTCGAGTGCGTTTCAATTGAGATATTTATTTTGCACGAGAAGTGAGGGAGTATTCGTCTTCCTTTCTGGAAAATTTACTCGTCGGCAGTAAATGTCACGAAGTGAAGAGATACGATACGATACTCACACGCAAGCCGCTTTTTTGAAGAGGCAAACTCTTGAAAATCATTTAAAAGTGATTATTTTTTAGTGTCTGAAAAAAAATACATTTGGTGAATATTTATCTAGAGACGAGTTCGAATAATCAAATTAGAAAGAAACTAGATATTTCAGTGAATGTGTTTTTTCCATTGTGCGACCTTTAGAAAACCAAGATAATCTAACCTTCAAGAACTTTTTTCATCGGAGGATTGAGCATCCGAAAGAAAGTAAGTTCCAGGATGAAATTGCATTTAACGAGAAAACTTTTTTTTGTCTATATACACTACATTCATACTTACTCATTCTAGTTCCTTGAAAGTATAAACTTACATTTAGAATTGTACGGGGTATAATGATAAACAATATGTTTCTCCTCCGAAACGAAAGATGATTATGCTGATGTTGATAAAACATATTCCTTGGAGATTGAGCAAGTTGCTACTGCTACATATTTCATTTCTTGCCTTGCCATCTTTAGAGATCTTCATCACCTCCTTTTGTTGTCAGTAGGAAGTAGGCATGGATACTATGGTGGAAGGTCCTACAAACTCACCAAGTGCATATTAACGTCTCCTCCAGACTCATCATCTTCCTCCTCCTAAAAACCTCATATTTAGGATGATCACCATCATCATTATCATCAACATCCGCATCATCCAGTTACTCACTTCTAAGTTTGTTAGTACATGTCGTCTACTCAGGCTTAAGTAGTATTTCAATGCCGTTATAAGAATGTCTAATGCCTTGCTAATAGGAGACTTTTCATACATAGGTCTTAGAGACTAATGGGATCTTGAAACTTTGGTTTCGCAATTTCTTCTTTTTTTTTCCTTCCACCACTCATTCACTCATTCCACTCGTACTCTGCGCTAATATCCTACCGGAAACAAAGACATCCATTCAACGTAATATCCCGCTCAACTTGGTTCGCTTGAGGAGGAATCGCAAGAAAAGAGCATAAGTGAGGAATTTCCATCTCTTGAATTTAAAGAGGAAGGGCGTCTCTTCTCCAACCTCATCTTCTCCAAATAGCCTCAGCCTTGCTCGTGGCTAAATGAAGAAAGAGCGAAAGAAAAACAGTTTCCTCCTCCTTTTCTCCTCAAAGATAAGAAATGAATACCCACAGCAAGAGGGAAAAAATGATAGGAAAATTTTTTGCTACCTAAAAATAATACTAAGTATATCCCATTAAGATTTTATATTATAGAAGACAACATGAGCCAGCAGCCAACAACCCCAGTAAAAAAATGAAAGAGATAGGGAAATATATTTTGAAGAAAAAAAAAACAGAAAGTCAGCAGGGTGCAATTCCATTTCCATACAACTTTCGAAATTCTACATGTGATTTATATTATTATTATTCCGAGTTTCGCCAGGCTTCCATTTTGCTAACTTTGTTAAGACTTTTGCGTACCACTACCGCGAGTACAACACAACCACTACCATCACCACACGACCAATCTGATAGTCATCATTACCGAATAGATGAAAATGATGATGATCATGGCATCATGGCCTTATGAGCTTTTTCTATGAAAAAAAAAACAGAAGTGAAGAGTCACTTGGACCGTGGGTTTGCTACACGGGAACCATATCATAGAAGTAATGCATTTATACGGGCGTCATTTGCATCCCACCATCATCGTGATCATGATCATCATCACAGTCATTTGCCTCATCGTAATCATTTTTTTGTCATCCTCAACTTTCATCTATCCATTCTCCATGGTAATATACAGTAGTGTGCTGCGCTCCTCATTTTCTCATAGAAATTGAGTTGAGGCAATGGAAAATTGTTGGTACACAATAGCTACCCACAAAAGCTTTAAATGTTTCAGGAGCTTGGGTAATCTAATAAGTATCTGAAAACACTTTTTTCAAAAACCCTGGTCTGGCGCTGCTAGCAATAAACTTATAAAGATTTTAATTTTTTAAGTGACTCAGTCAAATTTTGATCAGTTAAAAAGCCTTCATTTACTTAGCTTTATAGTTTTTAAATTTTATGACGTTTTTTATACATTTGTCGTGGCCAATTGTTTTTTATTTGCTGTTCTCTCTTTCAATTTGAAATCATCTTTGTGACCTTTAGACAAGCACTTCATAAATTTGCCCTCTCTTAATTTTAATTTAGTCAACGCAAAAAAGCCAACTTAAAAAATCTAGACTAGGTCAATCTTGTTAAACTCAGGCCTCATCAATCCAATTTTGTCAAATAGTTTAAATTTTGTTTACTTTGCAGTGATCAGTGGGCAAATTGCCTTTCCTCCTTTATGTGAGGTTTTCGTATTCAGCCATGAATACTTTGGTACTTTACTTCATTCAAAATACAAAACAATTGCTTTTGCAATATTACTGTGGACATAATTTCCCTCTGTCTCTGTCACTGCGTCGCACTCGTCTCATTAGACCGACAAAATAAGGACACTGCTACTACTGGCACAAAAAAACTTTATTTTTCTCTCGGTTCGCATATTTATTTACAACGAAACTTTTCCATGAAGACTAACCGGAGAGAAAAAAAAGTTTTTTTGAAGAAGAAAACAAGTTTTTGGTTCATTATTTGTGTACATCGTCCCCGTCGTCGTTGTAGTCGTGATCATTATTGTTTCAAGAAAAACGAGGCCTGAGCTGAGCGGAGTGAGTGAGATCTTTGTGCATTCTTTTAGAAAATGGAAGGAAAGAATATTTTTTTAAGCTAACGAATGAAGTGAACTCACCCAAATTCTGACTTTCCTCCCCGTACAATTTTCCTGCTTGAATGCACTGGAGGTGGGTAAAGTTCACGCTATCATTGTCCTCATCTTCATTTAATTCTTTTTGGTATGAAGGTAGTATACATGAGTAGGTACATATTTTTTTCAAATGAAATGCATATAAATTCGAGTGCTTCCATTTCCATTGGTTTTGGTCGAGTCAACTTCACTCACGGCATGGCATGCCATTTCCAAGGCTAGAAAGGGGGATAGGAGGTGGGCTCACATCTCTTTAGAAAAGGACTTGTAAAATCCATGGAAATTTTTTATTCATTGTTGTGGCTCATGATAGATGTACACTAATAAAAAGTGACACACCTGCAGCGTGCATTTCCACCATTACCCTGAAAAGATGGATTGTATTAGAATTGCATGAGCTGTCGTATTAAGAAAAGGACGTTACTCTTCTTCTACTATTTCTCTCCCCTTTTTTCCAGTTTAAAGGCCCTGTTGGATAACGCCAAGAAATTTCAAACAGAATTTTGAAATTCCCAAGTCCTGAGCAGTGTCTGACCAACAAAAAATTTTTAAAGTTCGTT
>JAHZMX010005575.1:0-20726 GCA_027743895.1 Seira musarum
ATGCAGTGAGGTATTTCGCTTTCGAAAACCTCGTAGAATTACGATTATGCTTCGCACGGCTACGCCGTGCTCGCATAATCCTCAATTTTATATTGTATTGAATACAAACTTGATTTTCTTCTGAGATGATTGCACCCAAAATTACCGATTAAGAAAACTTGTGTTTTCTACAATTTTTACGAACATCACATCACTTATAAAAAATAACAACTCTTGTCTTATGATTATCATAATACGAGTCTGACTATTGGCTCTGATTACCTATGTTTCACAACGATTCTGGTGTGTTAACATTCCCATAAGTAACAAGGCACCGCACAACGCAACTATGTGCACTTGCGGCCTCACAGCCCTAAGGGAAAGCAAGCTATTTTGATTGAGAATCTTGTTCATGAATGTAAAAAAGCAGTTATCTTTTCTCCTAGCCATTTGCCATTTAAAGAAAATAAGTTTGCTCTGACAGATTAATATGACAACCAGAGTACGTGTCTATTCTAAAATATGTGTGTAAATATTATCAGCGTTTTTTTTATAAATTATTTATGGATAAATACAATGTGCCTATGCAGCATAACTTATTTCAGGATTTTTTTTCATTGTAAGTGCATTCATCGTCAACCAATTATTTTTATCCAGAATCTCTTAAAAAAATTACGGGGATAGAAGAGTTTATAATTTAATAATCATAGCTGTTGTAGTGAATCATACATCCCTAATTATCGCTCGTGAATCGATTACAGCTCTTTAACCACTCGAACTTGGTACATCTAAATTTTAAAAAAAATCTCGGTTGTTCAATGCCAAGACGAAAAAAGTTAGAAATAAGTAAGTTTTGTGTGGAAGCTTCAAAAAATTTATTCGTTTTGAAATAAGGATGAAGAGAAGAATGTATTACCATCCTACTGGTGCATGTTTATAAAAGCTGTCATCGTAAAACCAGTATGGCGTGAACATCATTGCATTAAAGGCCTATAAAACCTTCAAATCTTGATTTACAATCCAATGTTACATTACATTTACATAAAATGAAACAAAATACTTGCTTTGGAGAGAAAAACAAGAAGAAAATGATGAAGGTATTTATGTTACGTTGGCAGTGGTACAGATAGATAATGTGGCTGGAAGTTGGAAGACTAGAAATATTTCTTTCCTGTTTAACCAAACAATCATCAAACATACTACTCTGAAAAATGCAATCAACTTTATTGTCACAAAAAAGTTTTTATTACCAAACCTGAGCTTGATTATGTTTACAAGTTTTAAAAAATTCAAATGCTTCATGATACGTTTTACAATCTTGATGAAAAGTGACATATCACTCACAGAATCAGGCATAAAACCAATAATTAAATGTTAGTGCCTTCAAGGCATTTCGTATCTAATATGAAATGTTGTATACTCACGTCAGCTTTTCTCCGGAATATTTCTTATTTTGAGACAGATGCGTAATCAATATATAGCTTATCGTAAGATATTTTGATCACCTCACAGTTCGTTTGAACCTTATAGAAAAAGACCGCTATCATCATTAATTCAAAGTGGTTCTAATAAACCAGCTTTGCTTTTTGTCTACTACGCTTAAGCTGGAACAGAGCAGGCAATCAAACAAAGAAAAATAATTTTTTAATAGATCCACTTCATTCGTCTTGTGAGATCTCGGCAACTTCTTCCTCAGACCCAGACCCATGTCATAAGTAAATTGTGTAATGTCTGTGTTTCAAATATAATTAGAAAACCTTATAAATTCCAGTAATCAACGTCGATTCTTGTCACTCTAGTTTTACTTTAAAGTCGCTTCCTTTTTTATTTTCGGTGATCTCCACTGAAAAAATAGCACTCTTCCAAATTTTCATATTTTTTTAAAAGAAAATTCGAAATTTTCATCTCAATTAAGTTCAAATGATGAACAAAACATTTTTAGGTTTTTTTCAAGAAAATGAAGAAATGCAATTTATTGCATCTGTCTTACAAAAGTAAACTCGACACTACTAATGGTCGTTAATGCGTTAGATAAAAGTGATGTGGATGTGGTGGTAGGTTAGATCATCATGTCGCATCACGTCACCATGCAGTGAAGTCAAGTCGTAGTAGCACACCAACGTGGAGAATTCCATTACCTGCCAACATTTTCGACAGTAACAGTAGCTCTACCGCTTTTTAATGGTTTTATTCTCGTTGTTCACGTGAGACAGTTCACGGTAATTAACACGTTTTGCACCATTACTGACCGAACAAATAGAATCTATCATGCGACAAGGACATTTTCTTCTTCTGGATAAAAAGATAATGTAAGTAGGTAATTCAAAATCAAGTTTCCTACATCTTAAGAACCAGTAAATTAGCGAATTCCTCCTTAATTACTCATTTTTGCAAGTGGACATTCTGAAAAAGCGTCCTTCTTAATCTGACAACTTGTTGAGAGATTTTTCCTTTCTTCTTTTTCCAATTAATTGATTGCCGTCCCAAGTAGGGTAATATATTATGGAAAAAATCATTCTAATCTACATTACCCAGTGAAACAATTTCCTATTCTCTGATGCATGAAATTCCATGTGAAACCAGTCTGCGGGTCTTATGTAACCCAACACATATCTAATAAATGCAAGGTCGTCAACTATTCCTCAGAATTGGTTTTTTAAAAATGCAAATCTCATTTTACATTTCTACAACGTACCTCCAGACTTGTTTTCTTATTCTTAGCATAACGTCAGATTAACCCATATTAGCACTTAGTTCTCAAGAAATTACTTGAAGAATTGCCCATTTCTTCGCTAGAATCAGTTCAGTCGGCATAACAATATTTTTGCCGGTTCGTTTACTGATGGTGGCAATGGTGGTTGAGGTCTGTCAAGAAGGACTCTCAGGTTTCAAACTTGATTCGTGCTTGAATCTCTTTCCATCGTCAATTCAATCACCAACATACCAATACATATGCACACACAGATTACGTTTTGATCCTCTTAGAACATAACAAACAGCAGAAGTCACTTTCTTGTCAGCACGCACTATAAGACGATCTTTTCAAACCCTATAATCTCTGCTATCAAAACTATTCCATAAATTTATGCAAATCAAGGTAAAACAAAATGTGCATGATACTCCCGATCTCTGTGAGTGAGTGACATTTAAGCATATAAAAAAAGAGATAGTGCCGTGCAAAGACTTTACAACTCTTTTGCTCATGAATTCGAATTGAATGGTGAAGAGAGGAGGTATAATCTAACTACACTGCATTACTACATTGCATTTTATTCTTTGCGTCAATGTCTATGACAATAAATTTTTGCTCGACAAGTTAGGTAAAAACCTGTAGGTTTAAAAATATACCAAGAGGAGAATAATTGCAAAAATGTTTCATCAGCATTGTAGTAATCAAATTATCATAACAATATTATTTTGATCCTTTCAATTCAATCAAACCGTAGTAGGTAGGTCTTTGCTTGTGCTGTGTTGTGTGTTGTGTGAGTAGTTGCTTTTCCAAATAATTTTTTATTTCATGAAAATAAAAACGATGATAATGATGCATTCTTATTATTATTACTGGGCTGAGATTGTGTTACACCAAAAACTTTTCATTCTGCAATGAAACCTGACAGATTGGATTGGATTGGATTTACACAATGTTGCAATTCCTCCTCTTTACTCACTCAGTCGACTTGACTCGATGAAAGACGGTAAAGAAGAATCGATGAGGAGAGGATATTATTGCATTAGCAAAAATATTTTCTGCATTGCTTCTCTGCTTCCTTATTTTAGAATTGCCCTAGTTCAACTAAACAAATTCAGTGTAATGAGCATCAAAACCAAAGGGAAGGGTATGCATTTTTTCACTCAATATTTAACGCCATCAAGCACATTATTTTTATCGGAAAGGTGAATACATGATATCACATCACATCACATCACGTAGCAAAAAGAAAAGAAGTACTTGTTACGCACACAAGATGAGTATGTAAGTATTTCTACATGTCGTCTGCATGATTTGGTGGAACGAGACATTTTTTTTCCTGTTTTAAAAATTATCACCATACCTAAATGAAATGAAATCATTGATTGATATAGATTGGAATGTACTTAATAGTGGGTAAGCAAGCAGGTTTGATGTAACTCATCATTACATTAAATAATTGACTAATCACATACAAAACGTAGTTCACAGGTCTAATTTGTCAAACATTAAAAATGACTAACCTTTAATTTTGTTACACTAATGTTTTGACCGCACGTACCTGTCCCAAATGGCATCATCATCGTCATCCTCTTTTCAGGTCAACATTAGGCTATCTTTGGACTAGTCGGAATGAGCAATGAGCCACATAAAACGAAGAATATAAATATTCTTTGAAAATCTCTTAAATTAAAAAAAATATTGTGTAAGTTGAGATATAGAATTGTTTCCAGGAATGACAAATAAATGGTTCGCAAATAATTATTACTGATTTTTAGACAGGTTTTACTGTAGCTCTGGAGATGACAAAGAAAACAAAGTATGTAGCTCTATAAGATCCCACTTGAAAAACCCACGTATGTACTTATAAATGAAATGAATGAAATTGAGTACCTACATGACAACTATTACTCATATCCAAAGACAGAAATTTAATGAATAAAAATTGTTGTCATAAATCCTTTTATATTATTATTTTCATAAATGGAGCAAAAATTGAACGCAAAGTTTGCAAAAAAAATTCATCCATAGTAATGGGATGTTAATATAATCGCAAAAATGAGTAAGCAGAAATTCCTGGGGCGCCTGTTATTACTATTGCTTATGTTGGCATGGTAGGAAAAAGGAAGTGCGTTCACGCTGTGTCAGGTCCTAGCAAGCAAAGTAAGCTTTGCAATGATCTTCATCTCGAAACGTGTCAACTAGTTTTTTTCTTCATCTTGTTTGCTTGTTTGTTTCTGTTTCTATAACCTGGGATCACCACAACACGTATTTATATCCTTCGGTTTCATTTAACCTGGACTATAGACGAAGTCAATTGAATTCTCAGACACGGAACAAAAATGTCTCCACTCCAATGGATAATTTATTAATCTTTGGCACTGTGGTTTGCAGGTTCTTTAGGTATGTACACAATTTTCAGATCTTCTCGTTTAAATTGTTTTTAATATCAAATTTCAGTGAAGAGAAGTGGAGTTGATTAATGGGGTTTAAGAAATACGAGAATTCACAATTCACCACTACAACAACAAACTGGCTTCACCATCAGTTGGCCACGAAATCACTCCTCAGGTCTTGCCTTACATGCAAAAAAATGAATCAGTTTTACTCTAGAGCAACAAATTATGAGATCATCGTTTTTAAACTCATTTAATTTTTAAGTAGTTCATAGCTACCATTTATTTTTCTATAAAAGCTTCAGTGTCAAGGGGAGTTTAGAAGAAACGGAGCATGTAATTAGTGCCCCATGACCGACTTTGTTTTATTATTTATACACTCATACGTTTCGAATTGGGATTTGCATATGTCAATGAAAATCATTAAACGGTGATTACTAGTTTACTAGTTACCTATACTTATGTACCTACTACTTACGTCATTATTACACAACGTTTTGTAGATGACTTTTAATTAGAACTAAAATACATATTATTTGAATATTTTGAACATGCACAACAAGCAACGAAACCTATTTACGCATCACAATCTGTTTCTCAATCAATCCGTTTTGGTAATGCAAAACCAGTGTATTTGACATTGAAATATTAAAATTATAAATTTTGGTAGCGTGTCGACCAGCGCACAACAAAAGGGATGTTTGTGCATATGCGCTCTTCAATCTGATTTCCTTGCGTGCAAATTAAATGTTTATGTACCTCTTTCGCAAACGAATTGAACCCAAGAAGTGCTCATTACATTTATTACTATAAGTAGCGAGAAACACATGAATGAAAGCTAAATAGATGCTTGTGTCAAAAAGACGTCTGTATTACTTTTTCCCCTTTTTCATTCATTTTCTTTCAAGTGAAGTCTCGCAAACACAATTCATTAAAGTACGAACGTAAGTAACCTCTTGCATTTTTATAACAGTTCAATCTTTTTTCTCATCAATGAATCCTTTTATTTATGCAGGAAATAATTGTTCAAAATTGGTTGTCACATCCTTACGCTCCCTTCATTTTTCTGTAGGATACAAACAATAAGTAATAATGCATATGTACTGCTTTTGTGGATAAAACTGCTTAAATTTTTTTTATCATGAAGTCAAGCTGTGAAAAAACTGGGTAAACCAATTAACGTGAAAAAGGCATCGGCGAATTCATACTTAAAAAGAAGACAAGTTAATTTTCTAGATGGCAAAGCAAAAGTAAACATTTCATGAGGATCACGCTGAAAAATACAAAATTATTATTGAATCATATCATAACAATCAGAACTAAAACTTGCAGTTGTTCAAAAGTATTCATATTTGCAGCAAAAGCTTAAGGGCAAATCCAAAAAAATAAACAATTTGCATTACCATATGTATATTTTGTTAAGAAATTCCGATTTCGATGAAGGCATTAATGATCCCTCTGCATGATTGCTTTATTTTATTGAAGTTGAATATTAAAAAACTCGTAAACCATTTTAATGAAACATTTTAATTTACCATTTTCCCTATTAATCTGTGACAGCATTTCTCATTAAATCTCAATCCCTACCAACCACACCAACATACTTTCATTTTTTTGAAAGGATCGAAGAAAAAGTGATTTTTGTTCAAGTTATGAGTATAATAGTATAAGTGTAGTGTAGTTCATATCTTAATTTTCTCACTGCCCTGCAATTCCAAATCCTATAAGAATATTTATTAAAATTACCTATTAATACAAACATGCTTGTAATTCGTAATTTTCAACATGCAGAAAAAAACTTGTTAATTTTGCTTCAAGCTATTTTTAATCCGATCAAGAAATTCTCATTAAAGCATGAGCAAAGTTAAAGTCAAGTGGCTTCTGGTCTGGTAATCTGTACATACATTACATTTATAAGAGTTTTTTTATTTATCCTTTTAAAAAAACAAAATCGGACTTCAAAATTCCGTATTCAATTGAAATTAATGTAAAATCCATACACTTGTTTTTGATTGTTTGAACATTTCAAAATTCCTGTGAGCAAATGTTGACCTCTCTGGACCTAAACCAATCACAATTTACAAAGTTTGTTGTTTTTGTCGTTGAAATCTATACCTATATACGTACATGCATGATGGAATTTGTGGATAAGATTTAGAGGCTTTGCATTCATAACGAAGATAGGCCAAACCAAAATAAAAAATAAATGACCTATTTGATTCATATTTTGAAATACTTGGTCCTTTTCATAAATAGATTATTTTGGCAAACCGCAAATTATTTCGCAAGGAAGGAATAAGTAGAAAAACAAATACAAAAAAAATGTATTTGCCTTGTTACATTTTTTTGTACTTGGATTCTGTGAAAGTTACCTTTTTTATACTCGAGAAATAAACCTTTCTAAAAAGTCATCTTCTTAATCGGTGTCACGAGTCAAGTAATTTTATTACCAAGTCGCCGTTGTGGTTGGCAATCATAAATTCCTTTACATAAGAAATCGTTTTTTCAAAGAAAGCCAGTGTCAGATAAAACAGGAGCAACAAGAAGATGTGGTGTTTTTTCCTCCATTCTTTTCAAAAAGAAAATGAGACCACAACAAGAGCAACTTACTACTGACAATGCAATGAGATAGCGTATCCCATTATTATTGTCATTGCATTGCATTGCGTTAAAATGGTCTCTATGTTGCAGTTGCAGTTCCCGGCGTCATGTTCACTCGTCAGAAATGCTTGATTTACTTGGTGACTTACAAATAAATAACCTATTAGCAAAGATTTCATAGGTTATCAGGTTGCGTAAGTGAATCCGTAATTCGTTTTTTTTTCTATTTGATTTCTTTTATTTTATTTTTGTTTCTGACGCTTGTCATGCTCATGTCCCCTTTCCTTTGTTATTTTCGTAGTAGTGATCAGTTGAGAATAAAATAAAGATAATCAAAAAGCGAAAAATGTGTCTCATAAAATTAGAGAACATATAAGTAGATAGCTACCTTTCTGTCAATGCCGATTTTTAAACCTTAATGGAATCAAATATTAAAATTTATATTTCATATGAAAAGCACACGCATATGTATTGGTATGTCTGTGTGGATGGAGAAGTGAACATTTATCGCATCTTGCATCAATTGCCAACATCAATTGAAGTTTTCTGAAAAGAGATGAACCAATAATAATTTATGGGTTTATATATAGAAGCAGAATATTGAAAGGATTTTTTTTCTGTATTATCAACACCTAATCGTCATAATATCTTGTTTGGCATGTTCTATCCCCTTCTCATCATCATAATCAACACTATAGCCGTCATAATCATCATCGGCCAGGTCTGGCCTGGCTTGGCCTGGCCTGGTAGACTAGCCGTTTTGTAATCATTATCAATAAGAATCATCAAAGTCGTTATCGTTATCATCATGCGGAAGGGTAAAGTGAATCAATGTTGTTCGAAGACAGCAGCACGGTTTCCAAATAAAAATGATCAAGTAATGCATACAGAAGACCTATTGCTGCATCAGATCTGCATGCAACTATTTTTGCATGGGACAACTTCATTCTTAATGCAATTGTAATGTGATGTGATGGTATTCGATTTGGTTTGGGTTCGAGAAGTGCAATTCTATTCAAAGATACCTTGGAATTTAAGAAAGAGAAAAATAAGCAGAGCAACCAAAGTTGATTCAACATCTTCACTCTGAAAAATACTTGTTGGTATGTGCGTGATAGATGATGATGAGATGATACTATTATAAGGTAACAAAGTAACAATTGCAATGGCTACTTCATGTTCGTATCATTTCCGTCTGCCCGTCACGCCTAAATCTCTGTCATAAAATGAAGTGTGTTGTTTTGAAATTGTGGTTTTTGCAAATGCATCTCGATCTCAATTTTTTGACAGCACTTTGTATTTTTACCCCATTTTTTAGACTTCAAACTTCCACTAAATTTTCTGTTGGCCATCCAATTCTTCCTTAATTATGAACTTAATTCTACAAGTACGTGTATATTTGGAGTGTGTAGTTCTCCTGGTCCATTTTTGTCATTCAACGAGGAAAAAAAATATTAAAGTGCGACATTTGGTGCAACTCATGCACCCATGCGGTTTACTTAGAAGAATGAAAGAAAGAACAAGCAAATTCGTAGTTGATCTAGTAAAACTCGTCAAAGAGTCATCCTGATCATCATCATCATCATCCTTGACTCTTAACTCATCATCATCTACCTGTGTCCAAGATACAATCAAGAAAAAACTACGTTGCATTTATATTATTGCGTTCTCCCTGTTTTGCTGTTGTTGTCGCAAAGCGAGCAAAGTTGCAAAGAGCTTTAGGAATAGTTTTTTTTTATTCAGAGATTCCTTTCCGTAAAAATGTCATCATTTCATCTTATTTTACAAGCGAAAAAGACACTTTTATTTCTATACCTGGTACAATTCCTATGAAATCGGGAATTGATTGTTTATTCATTAACGAAGACTTGTCAAATAAATGCAAATACAAACATGTAAAAATTTTTTATGCTAGTGCTTTGTAAGGATCTCATGCAACTTGATATTCCTATGAATTTTTCGTCTTCCACAGTCACTCGCCGTTCATGTCATTTTTTTTGCAGTCATTGTTGCGATTTGAAATTCCAAAGGAATCAATTTTTTTTTTCTATGCACAATGACAACGAAACCAACCCACATCAGATGAGACGAGACGGAGCTCGAAATAAGACAAATGGTTCATAGAATGCAATATTTTTGTCACAACATTTTGTTGTAGGGACAGGACAGGTAGACAATCTTTTGAACACGTCAAAGCGCCAAACTATAATATACTGATGGATCGTTGATGCTATCACAATTTTATTGTTTGTCACATTGTATCCATTTCGTATTAAGATACCGTGTCCATTTTTATTGACTCTTCTTGAGAAAAATGATAATCACTGATGGATCAGCAGGATTACCATCTTCAATCTTCCTACCATTTTTTTTCTTCAATCGATGGAATTGAATTCCAATGAAAAAATATTAAACTCTTTTTATTACCATATCATCCAATTTATATTTATATGTCCTAGTCCTACACCTTCCTATTTTTATTGATTTTCGAGTGAATAAGCAAAATGGATTGGGAATTGCAAACTCGTTGTCCATCATTCATCCGTCCATCCATCCATCTATCCATTTTCACAAGATGCTAGAGTCGCTCGTTCGTGGTGTGGTGTGCGTCACCATTTTTTTTCTCCCTCTGTGGTATGGTCAATGGCAATAGGAGAGCAGCAGACAGCTCAGCTTCAACTTAAAAGTGAGCAAAAAAATATTAGGAAGTAAAATCGAACTAGTTTACATCCTTTTGTGTAAAAGACTTTTTTTTCCTACATTTTTGACTCTTGTTACGGCCAAGTTGAAACATAAAATTATAATGTGTTGTCTTATTGTGTGCAGCTAAAAAAGACGACACTGAAATCCTCAACCCTGTACATGCCCATAAAATATAGAGCAAACATTATAATATCAACTTTTGTTCGCGTATAACTTATCTCTCAGGTTTGTATTTCAATTGAGTGCTGGCATCCATCTATTATTTATTGTTAACGTTTTTTTCCTTACATTTTCACGGGCTGAGGAACAAGAAGAAAAAAAATGGCAAAATTTGGAGACGTTTATTTCACTGCAGAGGAGTACTAACTGTGTACTTTGAAGAAGGTTTTTTTGTACTATAAAAAGCGTTTACAACCATCTACTTACAATATTCGCGTATAACGAGGATGGAATCAATGGATCAAATTAAGTAATTGATTGTAATACGGATCACGACTACTGCCACAATTGTTCTTGAAGATGTGATGTGGCTCACTACATCCCCATAAAGTAGATTCTATCTTCAAAAGTATGGCTTAGACGTTCTAATTATATTTGATGATATGATTTGATTATAATTTATTAAGTAGTTCAGCAAGAAATCGTGATTTTAATGGATTACTCTGAATGAGGAAAGGGGATCCACACACAAGATATGCATGCGTAGAAAAGATAGATGAGTCGTTGTAACACTGAAACCATATAATTACCTAGATATCTGCATTAAAATACGCAGCTGGAAATATGAGTGCAAAAAAACTGTGTAGGCATCGAGTTTGATGCAAAAACTCTAAAAAAGTGTAGACAGCCCTAACGTTTTTTAAGGAAAACTAGTCATGCAGCAGTAATAATGATACACCGAATCAAATATATTTCCAAATTCGTTTCAGCTACAAAAGTGTAAGTAGAAATGAAATGAAACCATATTTCAACTTTTTCATGTAAAGTTATGGTGTAGAACAGGGTTGTTAGGACAAATTATAATTATTTAAAGTAAATTGAGGGATGCATTCCTTTTTTTATCCAGGAAAATCTTGAGAGCTTAGCAATTTTCTTAGACTAAATGAGCGACATAATAACTTGCATAAACTATGAGAGGTTGGCTGGCATACTAAATTTATGCTTATTTACATTACTAGTCTTGCTACCAAATTGGTTGGGACAGTAGTCTAAAAAAATTAAAATACAATCGTCAAATTATAATATTAGAATCATTAATCATTTTATCTCGGGGAAATATGCACTCTTGAAATATTCACAATTTTGCATAAAAGTACTACTCATTCGTAAATGTAAATTTTTGGATAGGAGAAAAAAAATTCTCCTAGAATAAATTACAATGATGAGATTTGTTTTCAGTATATTTTACCATAACTTTGAATATAATGACCCTACTTGTCCACTTAATCTACTGGTTTTTTTATAAGCTCTCAATTTTGAATGGAACAAGTGAACCGTAAACATATCATTTAGAGGATGAACTGAAGGTAGTTACTTACGTAAGTAGTAATAGTCTTCTACCCATTTATTTGCGAGAAATTCGGATTGACAAACGAAGGAAAAAAGGATGAAATTCAAATATTAAAAATATATTACTTTTGCCGGCCTGGCCTCATACACATTAAAAAATTCATGGGGAGTTAGTTTGTTATTAAAACAGTTATTGAGTCATTTTAATGTTACCACTGCGTATTATCGAGTTGAGGAAGGGTAAAATCATTAACTTGCATTGCACCACTTTTAAGACTTTGCCATAATGATAATATGAGATTCACCTTCACTTCACTCTGATTGTGAGATGAACTGCTTTCGGAATTTAACGACTTCTATTGACAATAACACAATTTACTATGCAATGAAAGAAATTATGAGCTTTATCCTGCTCCACATGAGTATAATTCGGCAAGACCAGGACAAATTAAGGAGCCTTTTAAAACTGCGAAGAGTGCGGTGGAACCGTCATAAATCATGATTTATGAATGAAGTGAATGACCATTTGTTTGGCGGAATAATTAAAGGTAAAAAAAACGGACTCTGCGCAGCAGTGAGTACGTCGCGTCGCGCTGTGCTGCATTCTGTAATGGCAGTTATTATAATGGTAATGAATGTGCACGGCATCGTTATTATTGTTGTTGTTATTGTTGTTAGGTCGGTTTCATTAATTGAGCCACAAATAATAAGCATGCTATGATCCCAATAAGTCCATTATGCAAACTCTTTTTTTTCGCGAGGGCGAAAGAGAGAGAGAGAGAGACATAGAGGGAGAGAGAAATTCTCCGTAGCTCCTTTTGTTTGCCATGAGGACAAATGGATCATTAAGCAATTGCTGGTCAAAGAAATAAATTCTTTTAGAATTACTATCGCAACAATAGAATTTTATTATCATGCATTTAGTTTAATGTGCCTGGTTTTAAAATATTTTTGTTCCCTTTTCAAGAGATCATAATAATCCATTTTAAATACATAAGAATGCAAATTACATATTTCGTACTTACTCACAAGGTGAGGTCTAAAGAAAAAATATCGACGTACATAAGTAACAAGGCTGAGGGCTAAATCACTTTCTCAGCGAAAAAAAGTTTAACGACAACAGCAGAGATTGCTTAACATTATGGCATGCGTAGGTCTTTGTGCAAGACATTTAATTATTCTTAATTCTTGCAAATGCTGTAACAATCAAAGTTATTTTTATCCATGTTTTGTCATCTATTTGCAAATTGATTAACCCACAATCACAGCAAATCACGTGAAAAATCCTAAATGACCGGCACAATTTATTTTTAAAACATGGAATGCAATGAAAATTTAGTTTAGATTTTGTAAAAATTTAGTCATAAAATATTTCTTTGCTGAGGATTTTGCGTCCATATAAATATTTATAGGTAACAGCATTACGTGTAGAAATGATAGAGCTGAGTTATCTAGAGCTAACGTGAGTGGCAGAGCCTAGCCAATACAGTTTTAAATCTTGAATCACACAACAAAATTGTAAACTCGACTCATATTGCGGGCTTTTACCATTTTTTCCTTTCTGATCCATTTTCTGCAAGTCACTGAACTATTATGCATGCACACTATTCTGCTAGTTTTTGATAAAAAAATATGTATGTACATTACTTTCTTGATTTTATTTAAGAGTGAGAGTGAGACGTATAAAAAGCAAGCATTTCTGTCCCTTTTAGAAAAGTCAATGTTGAACATACTCCTAAAATGTTGAATGAGTTAATAAAAAATCATGATTTTGATAAAAACTGAATCAAACTATTAGGTCTAGGTCATAAATTCCTCAAGTCACATTTACGGTTCAATGTTCATGTATAAACATTTTTTGGATTCATAGTATCTCTACTCATAGCCAAAGCTAAGCAAGATCCAAGATCTCCTTCTGGTAAGAAAACGGTCAACAGTAAAAATAATGATAATAATGCACCATCCCATAACCTTCCTCATATTTTTCATCTCAAATCAACAACACGTGTTATGCACACAGGTTGAATTCAGTGGCAATTTGAAAGCAAACCTCATATCTGTTCTTTTTGAGCGTGAATCACTCCCTGCACGATTTGGAGCCAACAAACTTTGGATAAAATCATTATTTTCCATAACATTCCTATTTATTTACATAAAAAAATGCAGACAGAAGTCTGTTCCGATGCCTAAGAATTTGTACTTATGTAAGGAGTATACTATACTGTTAGCCAGATAGAGGTACTAACTAAAATGTCTGTCACTCTTACTTTATCATTTAATTAAAATGTGTAATCTCTTATGATTTTTTGAATTAGCGATTTTGATTTCCCAATCAGAATTTACAAGACTCTTTGCTCTATTTACATGCCCTTCTCCTGTTTATTGTGGCGGTTGCATAAACATAAATAAATCATAATTAAAATATGAACTATATAAATGAACTCCGACATTAGTGGTAATATAAGCAATATAATTCAAGCTACCGACATGTCAACTATATCTACTGTTTCCGGTTCTTTTAGGATCACAGCTTTAAAATTTTGCATTACTTAATTCATAAGTCGGATGAATGTGTACCTATTTAATTGGGAGTTAAAATATTTCATACTTCGATTCTTCAAAGAATTCTTTTTGAGTACAGAAATAAATCATTGGAATACGGCCTTATTGAAAAAATGTGTTACGAAAATCAGAAAACACTGATAAGTAAGTAGAAGGTAAAATGGTCAATTACTCTAGTACATTCATCAAACTATTGAATTACACATTTTGATGATTGCCTCAAGTATCAGGAGAACGAAACCAATCAAAGGGCTACAAATTTTATGCGACTGATGATGATTATAATGATGTGAACGAGTGAACTCTTTTTCTACAAATGTAATGTTTATCAATATCATCCTACATTTCAATCGCTGACAGTTGATTACAGGGCAAAGAGTTGTACGTAATTTTATTCATCGCGTAATGGTATAAACTGAAAAAAAAATGTTAAGAGGCTAATAAAAATCCTTCACCCCTAGGGATCTATTTTCATGGATTTGTTTGACCAGTTTCATTGTCTACTTCTTTAATGCTTTTATATGACTGGGCTATAAACTTTTTTACACGTTTGATTTGAACATTCAAATTTTTTTTGAAGTCGGGACATGGCATATCGCCGAGTAATATTCTCTCTTCGTATGCGCCTTTGTGTACCAGTATTGCCCAAGGATAATTCCACTCGGGTTTCAGTTTGGTCCTAATGTATGATCAGTGGTGTCAATAATTTACAGAAACAGGTAAGTGATGAACAACTTCAAATTAGGCGTTTTACAAGAAAATAAATGGTAAATGCCCGTGTTTTTTTTTAATTTTTAAATCGCATGTTTTCGGACAGTATCATTTTTGTTCTTAAAAATTATGAAATTACAAAGGATTCCCGATTGCCTCCTTTAGTATTGAAGTAGTCAAATAATTTTTTCATAATAAAGTCAGAAATAAAAGGATAATTATGTAGTAATGGCATGCCAATGACTCAATAAAAGAAAATGCGCTAAAAAGGCAGTAAAAAGCAACCACTTTTTAAGAACATATACACCCACTTTGCAACCCGTTATACCACAGCCATACATTTTTTTTTCCATTGCCGCAAACAAACCTGAAGGATTTGTATTAGGAAAGCGATTAATCAATAAATCATTTGAAAGGAGACGCATGAAGTATTTTCTGGGGTAAATTGATGCTCCTCCAAGAATTAATTTGCAAACACTCCACTTCAATTTATTGGCCTTTAAAATTCTTTATGTTCTCAAGCATTAGAGAAGGGTCGCATTCCAAGCCACTAAAACAACGCACATGTCAAAAAAAAGCATTGAATTAATAGTTTATACTTGCATATTTTGCGGGACAAGACGAAACAAGGCGTTATTGCCATTACTTTGCTTTCCCAACGGCGAGTCATAAACAATGAAATGAACCTGAGGCACATGTGTTAGTACTTATCGCCAAGAAAGTAGTAATATATTGGCCCTTAAAACGTACCTAAATGTCGTGTGATTGGTCTTTTCAAAAAATAAAATTAGTTCAAGCACGGAGTCCTTCTCGATCTGACTGACTGAGAGGGACGACATTAGAACAACATCTTTATTGAAAATAAATGTTCATTCAATCGACTGCTAATTGGAATCGCTCGAGGAAACTCTCCGCATCTTACTTAATGGAATATTTAGTTCCCCTTGAATCCCGCTGGTGTCCACACTCATACACACACTCGCAATTAGACACACGGGTAGGATGGTCAACCAATAAGTAATTTGTCTTCGAGAAGGGTCATGCGCACTCACTTGCGTCTTGTCAAATGTCAGGAATCACGCAACCTTTAATATCTATGAACGAGACACTTTTAGTGCGCTTTTATTGTCAAGTTAAAGGAGAGTGACAGATATTAAAACATTATGAATTATGTCATCTATTTTATTCTTAGAACGTTTGTACTTAAAGGCATTTTTGTATTGTTAAAAGAGAATCACTTGATTTATATACTGTTGAGCAAGTTATTTTTTTATAGTTGACAATTTCACAATTTCATTGCTCTCTTTTTATTTTATTACTTTACCATGAGATCCAATTTTCATTTTTCAAAACTATTTAAGATTTTTAGACCTCTTTGACATCACTCCGCTTCAAAGAGGGTAAATTGAGAAAAGTATAAAAATGAGAATGGAAATGAGCTTAATAACTCAATTTGTGAGGACTGTTTACTTTTCGAGGAAAAATTATGGTCTCGTTAACAGTGCCATTAAATATATGCATACCACCATAATTTAAGCCGTAGTTGAGTGTCCAATGTCATAATATACCTAAATCTTTATTAGACCTCAAATTTAAGTATTTTCTTTCTATGAAATTCTTTTTCAACTTTACACGTGCGAATACTACACATTCATCCAGATTCGGAGGGCGAAGAATATAAATAGTGAAAACGAATTTTGCACAAATAAATTTTTTAATAGATAGCGTAACCGATAAGTGTAGTGAACAATGTCATTGTTGCAATTTCAGTATCTGACTTGACTGAAACTTCCATCGATAAATAAGAATAAAAAGCATTTACTGTAAAACGGGGAATGACGTTTGGGATTGATTGATTGCAAGTTGCACAACTTCTTTTATAAAACGTTTACACTGACGATGTGATGCGATGATGATCGACGACTCCAACCAATAGCTTTGTCAGTAGTTGGACTACATAACCTACACTTTTGAAAAAAAAACATCTCTATTACCCAATTTATGCTGTAAAATATGATTCATCTCGATTAATTGGTTTTACAATATGCCATGCCTACTTTCAATTTTGAATTATATCGCTGTATGACTTTTAATCTGGGACGCTGCGTTATTTTGTATATTGCTTTTTATTGTGTTCACATGAGCACATTATTTATTTGATTTACCTTTACCCGTATGTTTTATGCTTGTGTTCATGTTGTTTTGAGAAAACAAAGCAAACGGAATTGCTAACGAGCTGATTAATATTTCATCTGAAGAATGTTTTCTCCTCTCCCCATCAACACGTCAATAATTATCCACAAATAATTGTCATCATCATTTTTCCCGAGGAAAACAAAAGTAAAACGATTGTAGTTACTTGGAGTGAACAGACAGATATGAAAATATTAGTAGTCTGTCAATGCACAAATGATTAAGGTTCGGCACTCAAAAGGAATGAGAAATTAGAATGATCAATGGGGAAGATGATGATTACAATTTACAATGATCTCTTTTTTTTTTTCAAATGTACTCATTCAAGTATTCAATGCATGTGCTGCATGCCAACATGTCGTTTCTAATAGCGCTTTAAGCAATATAGTTTTTTTCTTCCAACCGTCTATCCATCCCCCGGTATGCTTGTTTGATTGTTTGTTACCATACTTACTTACCAGGCCAGGCAGCCTTCAAGAAGATTAGTTTTGTTTGTTGTACTGCCTACTACAAAACTACAAAATGAAAACAAGAAGAGAAGCAATGTAGACAAACGTTTTAGCGTAACAAGCAAAAATTTTGAGGCGATGATGATACCGTTTTTTATCAGAAGTCAGTAGCTGCAATAGTAATAGTAGTTAGAATAGGTAATTCTTCTACGACGATAACTCTTCTTTATTATTATGGAGTAGGTGCACCTCCTTCACTTGAGTCTTTTTTGTAGAAGTGTTACTGCTTTATAGTGTCAGTTGAAATAGCGATTTCAATGATAAGAAGGATTGTTTGCTGATGATAGTGATGATGATTATTATCACTAACGCCATTCTAATCTCCATAATTCCTCTAGAAAAACTACAAACATTTGTTTCTTCTTCTGTAGTGCAAACATTTTAGAACAGTGGTTTTAAGTGTATCACATCACTAAGCAAACACTAGTTAACATCTATGTAATAAAAAAAAACAAGAGTAGGCTATAATTTTCTCTCATCGCAATCGCCACGCATGGCATTCTCCCTCTTCATGTTCGCTCTTGTTTGTCCAACAATGATGAGCAATTATCATTATTTGCATACCTTACATAATATCTTAATGATCTCAGAGAAGTTACGCCAACTCATCTCAACGCAACGCAAATAGCAGGAGTTCGTCTCGTCAGATACAAAATAATATGTGCTATAAGTAATCTGCATTTTTGTTTTTTGATACCCTTGGAATTTGTGCATTTTTTTGTTTGCATAGATAGTACAACTGATTGTGAATGACAAAAAAACATCCAATTCCAAACTAAAAGTTGGAAATTTTAAACTAAATAGGATGCACTTTCCTTTTGTATCTAAATCAATGAAATTGGTTTTTTAAAAAGTGTTTCAGAATTTTTTAAGAAATAAGTTTTACGATTCATTTGTTAAAAATGTTTGACAAGATTTTTGACGAAATAGTAGTTCTTATTATTCACTATCTTCCAAATCAAACTTCTGCTTTGTGTTCAACACGACTCGCTCTTTTATCAGATTATGCATAAAAACAGGAATGAAGGTAAGTAAATTGTAAAAAAAAAATTAAGGATGACTAGGCATGTTATTTTTGCGATTGGCTTGATTGTTGATCTCAATATATTCGTCTCAACTCGTCATTATTATTACAATTAGATTGCCATGAACTTTTTGCATTTATGAATCGAAACAGTAAATGCAATTTAACATTTAATCGTGGACCTAGGACTAGCATAACAATGTCATTTCGTTGTATGCAACTTGTGTTTTTGATTTTCAATAAAAAAATTAAATTCATTTTTCTTATTCTCTCATTTTTGTTTCCTATTACTCGTTGTTTTCTTAACATGTAAAAATCTTTTATGAGTCGTAAATATTAATCTTGATCATGCGGGACTTTTTTAAAGGGATAATTTGCAAGAGTACCTAATGGAACAGTAGCAGTGTAAGAATTTTGCTCTGGTCGTTTCGAAGACAAACCGGATGATTGAAAAAAGACGATGTTAATCCATGAACATGTTCTTTTCTTTTCATTTCCGACCGGCTCAATCCTTTATTGTTCTATTCAAAATAATCGTGCGGAGAGTCCGAAAAATATTTTGGGCAGAATACATGAACTTGATTAAAATTCCTATGAACTTAATATGAAAGAGCATGAATATATAAACAGGATAATATACGCAGTGGAACTTCTCTAGGAACGACTTCCTTTAGAACAGCCCATAAGTTTTGTAACAGCCAATTTTGCTGTAAATAAGGCACACATAAGAGCAGGTACATTTTTAAATGAGCAAATATTGGTTCCTTTACCTCCCATCTTTGAATGAGCTTGACGAACTGGCTTTCGTAAAACAATCAAATGTATGTTTGTTTACAAAATCGATTCATATTTGCTTTCTAAAAGCAAAATTTATTCATACAGTGTTCCTCCCTAGGAACATGCCTTCTAAGGACAAAGAATTTTTGTACTGTGAAAATGAGGGTTGTTAATTTGTGGGATTCACTGTACATAGTTTGTTCTGCGTGGGAAGGATCAAACCGAGAAGCAGGATCGGATAGCTACTTACGTGTATTAGGTACATAGTTAGTTAGGTAAGTTGTCGGGCTCGAAAATACTGATTGATCTTGTCGGCTTCTTTTTATCACCTGCAAAATAATACTCTACCTGGTGTATATAGTGTGTAGCGATCATTATTTCTCTTTTCTTCAAATCTCTTCCCTTTCATGATTCTTATATTCATTAACATAATGAATTGAGTAAGAAAAGAGAGGATTGAGTGAGTAAAAGGGGACGAGATGAAAAGCCGCAAACTTCATCTTTATGAATGTAAATGTCAATTAGTAGAAGAATAATGGTTCAGAAATAGTCGGACTGATTGGATGGTAAATTTACATTTTCTGTCTGTTGAGCCAAATTTTCAAATACGTTTTACAATAGATTGCTCACTTCAAAAGAGACAGCCACCTATTCTCTTGTTTTCTTGCAAAAATCAAATGAACAAGATAAACGGACACAGATATTCATACTAGAATCGGTCAGAAATTAATCGCGTTTCCAAAATATAATCTAAATATTTATGAATTTCATTGTTATTTCTTTCACTTGCGCTTAAATTGATTTAATGGAAATAGTTTTGATTGTGGATTTAATATTATTTTGTCGCTTAAGTCAAACCTTTTACCAATTTCATCCATACAGGATATGATGACATTTATTTATAATAAAATCATCAACTCATTCTTTGAGATTTCAACAGATATTTCATCGATTTAGTGAGACGCGGAAACAGGGCTGAGGTTTGTCAGGGAATCGGATTATACGCACCGGATTTTAGGCACTTATATTGAACGCAGCGGATTGAAGGCACCCAATTTTAAGGCACCCAAATT
>JAHZMX010005576.1:0-41419 GCA_027743895.1 Seira musarum
GTTCTATATCAGACCCGCGCTCTATTTAAACCCCGCGTTCTAAATCAGAATATACGGTATGTAATGAATCAGGTTTTAGGGTTAGCAGGAGCACATGCGCATGCTACTTTTACTATAACGTATAAAGCTTATATTTCTGACGTAAGTATGCATATGAAAATTGCACATTAATTTTATTGTGAAGTATTTAAACATACGCATTAAGAGATACAATCCTACACATTATCATTCTAGCAATGTCTGCGTGCCTCAGGTATCCGTTATTCTAAAGAGGAAGTTCTTTTTTTCACATATTTCTGAGTAGCGGATGCGATCTGATGTGAAGATGATCTTTCTTCTTGAATACGACATGCTTCGATTAGAATTTCGTTTGTAAAGGATGCTATACGGACATGCTACATTTTTTGACGCGATAATCTGATATGACTACAATTTTCGACAGTCATGGCAAAATATTTCTTCAAGAAACGCTCAATCCATACGAATTATGAATTAAATTCGTTACAGTTGCGGTATTGTACTTTCTCACTCACTTTAGTGGCTCAAATGCATGCAAATCTGTGTGCTCTGATTTGATTCAAAATTGTCATCGTGCTTCATGTCTGATGAAAACAATGTTGGGCGTGACTGTGACGAAACAGACTGATCACGATTATGCAGTATTATATTATATACTACTCCCATTACTCCATAATTGTTACTTCATGTTCAATCAATCCATATTTTTATGCATTTCCTTCCTTACTTCAACTCTTCTCTAGTCCTAAAGATAAGCCAGAGTGAGGAAGATATCGTGGATGAACGCGATCTAACGATGCCGGAAACCCGTAATTAGGAAAGTACATACCTATATAATGTATGAAATTAGAATTTAAAAACTACTCAACATGTTCACTACTCGTATTTATGTATTACTAAAGTTTATGTACTAAATTGTCATTTTACTCATTCATTACCATTTATGCTGAATGACGGAGGTAGGCTAGGCATCTGATAAGTATTTTAGCACTACTGTAATAGGTAGGTGCTTGCACCCTAGAGAACTTTACTATTCCATCTAATCATAATTCATTGTAATTTACTTTCAGGCAGTAAATTATTACTCATTTCCTTTTTCATAACATCGACAATTCGTCAGCGTGCGAAATGCGTACGAGAGCGGAATAATAGGTAGATTCTGTGAGGATGTTCGTTGTTACAGCATAGGAAATTGTTTTGTTTTGTTTTTACTAAACGGGATTGCGAGACAATAGTCGTGTCGAAGGAATTTAGCCAAGCACTTGCACTTTCAAAAGGTTGAAAAAGTTCGCATTCGCAATTTGTACACTTCTTTACTTTGACAAAAAATATGTTGGTCTGGGCGGTTTTTAGTTTTGCGATAGAGCATGTCGAATTTGATTAGAAAGGAAGGAAAAAAAGTTTGAGGTGATTAAATGCCTAACCTATTCGATAATCTACCTGTTTACTGTTACACTTTGATAGGTGGTAATGCAAATGGTAAGGTGAGATGATACTATGAAGGGTACGAAGCGAATGCAATTCAATGGCGAGGTTTCGATTTCTGCGAAGGGAACCTACCATTATGACATCCACCATCATTTTTTTTATTTGCGATTATGTTATCTACTTGAGAATCTGCAAATCAGTAGGAGGAAAAAATAAAAATGCAATTTACAATGTTACGTAGTCATTTTTTACCCTGATTTTTTCAAATTAGCGACACTGAATGCTACTCCATTGATAATTCGTGTTGATTGTGATTAGTTATGCTTGGCTATCTCCCTTTTGTTGCTCATCAGAAATCATGTTCTCAGTTTCTCAAAAGTTATTAACATGCTACGTCAAATATGGCCATTCCGTGCAGTGATCCCTTTGTTGTTGCTCTCGAATGTCATTGCAAAAATGAAAACAAGAAAATAAGTGATACTTTGCGTGCGTCGTTTGTATTTTCATTTCTTGTTCTGAAATCGAAAGGTTTTTCTTTTGCGATATCGTACAAATTGCTTTTAATGTTTTCATAATTTTCTTCTTCACCACCTACAACTACAATGATGATGACCATCTCGGCAATTTTCTTTCATTTTGACACATTGAACTAATTTATCTCAGCATTTTCATGTAATGCCCTAATAAACTTGGTCCAGTTTCCTGGCATTAAATGGTAAAAAAATGATTGAATAGCATATTTGAGGATATTTCTTTATTAAAACCTTTAAGAAAATTTGAGTACCTCGATGCCTCGACCTCGGAGGCCCATGAAAAAGGTTTGAAATAAATTTTAAAAGCTAAATTTCGGATATTTCTGCTCCATTAAATCATGAAAGAAACAGACTAATAAAAAATCATTTCTAATTTGGTTTCCAAATGATAATTCTTATCAGTCTTATGGCCTAATAATTGATTTTAAAAAAGTGTTATGAAGCTGTAGTAATTTCAAGGATTTAACAAATTGTCGACGGTTGACGAGATTTCGAACATTTGACTGCGGTTGACTAGCTTGGCAGTGGGCAATGAACGTGTAGGCGTCGGTAGAATGCTTTTTTTGAATTTACGCTCATGCGAGTCTGGCGGTCATTCAAAATTAAAAGAATAAAAAAGGTATTGTAGCGTAATGAAATTTCGCATTTTTCAAAAACATACTAAATGCACGTTAGCTAACGAGTAGTTTGCCATTGCCATCGTGTACATAAAAGTAAAGTGGTTCAATTTGGCAGTAGCTTGCAAACACTAATTTAGGAAATCATTTAGGAATCAGGAAATGCTCTAGGTACACTTTTAAGAATCTGGTCATCCTTTTCAAAACTTTTATAAACTTTTTAATGCGAACTTGACCTTCGTAGGCTTAATAGTATCTCATGCAGTGATTGCTATCAGACATTTATCGTTTGAGATCAATGGAATTTCGAACAAAAGTATGTAATGATTTTACTGTTACACAGAAGCGTTACGCATCAACAGATGTATTCGCCAGTTTTGGTCTATTTGATTATTATTCTCATTGTCAGAATTGCTTCAGTTTTGTATTTTTTTTCCATCAGTCTTGAGAAAATTATGCTTGACCAGCAGTTTTGCTAAACCCAGAAACCCGCAATGCGTAATCAGCCACGAAAAAGTACGTACCTAATACAATACAACTATCACTACGTCTAGTACTTTTTGTTTGCCACCAGTTAAATTAAAAATACAGTTCGATGACCAACTATGTAGATTAGATTCAAACCACAAAACTTGAACATGTCCACTGGGTGGTTGGACACAACCCTTCTTTTCATATGGCGCTAAAGATTATCTCGGTGGGGTGCCAACTTTTCATTCTCCCGGAAGCAAATGTTCATAAAATTTTGAACTCGTGTTAAAATTATATGGTTTACAATGATTGGATGGTAATGGTGGATGGACTACATTCACAGAATTGTCCTTTCGGGATTCGTAACTTTTAGCGCTTGTTTTTTTCTCGATTTGCCAAACCGGAAATTGTTTTTGTTTGTAGGTAGTAATGATTATGATTATGATTATGAGTATGACTCAATTCATTACATTAGTGATTAGCTACATTAGATACGAAAAAATAGTGACAAAACAATTTTTTTTGTGCCGAATTTGATGTAGTAGCGCAATATATAATTTGACGAAACAACGAAATAAGAGGATTAGATTATTGGACAAAAAATAAAGATTTCAGGCGGATACTTTCAAAGATCATTTAAATTTGAAAGGGCGACAAGAAGAGGCGGAGGATTTTTTCTTCTCGCAAACGTGCTCACTCCTTTCATATTTTTTCTCTTATTTTTTTATCTCTTGCATTTTGTCACAAAAGATGTCCATTGTGCTGAATTATGCAACTAGGAAGTTGCTGATAGATGATCTTTAGGGAACAAAAACGGCTTGACAGACAAAAAATTGCATTTATATATTTCGCTAATGCGCTATTTTTTATGTAAAATTTATATTTTGCATGACCCAGCGTCATTTGCAATTTTGAATGTGGTAGTATTATTATAGACATTATATTTATTTGCTGTCGAATTTCTAATACAAGATCGAGATAAAAAATGTTATATTTTATATTGGAATGTTTGTATGCAAAGAGCAGTTATATGGCATATAAGATTTTCGAAACATCGTTATAATAATTTGAAATATGTTTTAAATGATGTAGGTTTTGGAGGAAACGGCGAGGTGCTTTCTGCGCGAGTCTTTTCTCCGAATTTTGTGGAATCTTCGTGGAAGTGATGCAACCCTGACATTTTTAGATCAACCAGATTCAAGGGTGAATTTCATTGCTTTCAACAAAGAGTTCGATTCCGCTGTGATACGACCAATTTCGCCTGGAGCCAAGTGCAGAGCTCAGGAAATCAGTTTAGTGACAACATCCTCAATTACTATCGACTACCTTCCGAAATATGGATGCGCTGGAGCCGACGGCAAAACAGACTGAACTGCAGTCTCTATCTATAATCGACACATTGAGCAGTGCCATGAAATCGAACATCGTTCCCAATCAAGAATATCTTCTTCAAGGATCAATCTTGGACACTAGCGTTGACATTCTTTTACATCGATTGAGAGGATTATGTGACAACACTGATGTCGGCTTAGAGACATTCCATGATCATGAAGCATGTTTTGTTCTGTACAACCACACCTCCCAACCTGGACAGCCACTCACACTCCGTGTAAGACGAGCCGTGGATGACACCGCCGCACCTTGGCATTTGAGATATGTGAGTTATCATTCTTATTTAAAAAATAAGAAACTTAATTTACTCATATGGAATACTTTTACAATGGTCTTTAAATTTAGGTCGGGCAATCGGAACTTGGTGACAAAAATAGACCTACAATGGTGAGAAGCGTGTTAGACATTGGCGTGGGCTCTGATATTGTTGAGTTTCTAAAAGAACTAGGTTGTCGTCGGGAGTTTGATTTTATTACCAAGGGCTACATATTTCGAAAGGGCCGTTTAAAGATCTTGGTAGGAAAATTGTATCGGTATGAGTCAGGGAAAGCTCCTCATGAACTGGAACCTGTAACCGGATCTCATTATGTCGAAATGAGTGTTGTCACTCCTACTGGACAGGATGTTGTTGGAGAAGATATGCGTAATCTTGCTGAGCAGCTTAGACCACTGGTGAATTTGGATAAGGTCGACCACCGTCGTTTGTAAATCTTGTAAATATATGTATGTACTGCCAATGTGTCGTTTTGGAATTGAAGATTTTGAAATAAAGCTAAAATTGAATTTTTATTCAAGTGTTGGTGATTGATTTTATTGAAATTAATATCAATGGTTTTATTGGGTTGTTGGTACTCAGGATTTCCGTCGAAAAAAAAACTGAAGTCAATGCTAAAATGGCAATGCCAAAACTTGATAAAAGTAGCGTTATTTGCAGCCTCCGAAAGCAAAGTAAAATCGAAACGTTTTAACGGAATCGGCCCCAAAGTGAGTCGTAATATGGTAAAACCTAAAATGATCGCACCTTATCATAAACTAGATTACAATAAAAATCATCGAAAACGATTATATATCACAATGAACAGTAATCCCAGATAAATTAAGTTAGAATTTATTGAGCTACAAATGGTTGAGTAGCTCCGACCAAAAATCTAAGAGGAACTCCTGAGCCTGCGGCCATTTCTTGTGTGCTACAAAAGCGCCGATTCCAACTAATAAAGACGTTAAAAGTCTTATCCGAGAGCCTAAAAATGGAGCCAATGCGGATGCAATGGTCGCTACGAGCAGAAGAAGTAACTGAAGCATCGTCAATCCAACGTTAACAAGTTTTACGGCCAAAGCTCGAGCTGCAGAGTTCTCAATGCCCTCGATGGTAACCAATTGTTGTTGTTGTTGCTCTAATCGTGAGATCTGCAAATAAGGCGGTGAATTTTTTAAATTCTAAATCTGTATCACTGCCATAATCCTAGTTTCAAACAATTCCAATTTCTTTCGTTAACTGTATAATAAAGTACGCACCTTAGTCTGACACGCCTCCAGCATTTCGGCAAGATCCCTTAGTCTTTCCTCACTTTGGTAACTCAATTTTTCCTCAGCATCTGCCAGTGCCTGCTTCAAGTTCCCTGTCTCCGCTTGGTGAAGTTCGGTAAGATCATTTACTTGTTCTTCCAATCTTTCTGCACGGAATCTTTCTTCTTGGAGCCCTTGACAAATAAACTGGGAATCTGCTCCTGCCTGGTTCTGATTATCATACAAAGTTTCCAATGAATCCCATAATTTAAAAAGATGCATATAAAGAAACCACAAAGCACAACCTACCTTGAATCCCTCCAAGTCATCCCTTATCTGGCATATCTCTTCCTTGATTTCATGAATCTGTTGAAGAATCAACGCTAGTTCAGGGAATTGAGAAGATAACTTCCCCTCTGGACCCAAACTGCTACTTTGGGCAGATTCCGAACATTCTGATGCTTGTTCCTCTTCTCCTACTGCAGACGGAACTGGATGACCAGAGGAATTCAGACCTGATCCACCCCTAAAAGCACATTACATTTGTTTCTCTAAAAAACATTTTAATAAAATATAAGGTTATTCGATAAGAAGTAACATGATATTCTTTAACGTACGTAGCTTCTGAGGGCGGGATATGAGCTGATCCGTGGTGTTGACCCGACCTATGTTCATCGTCTCTGGTCACCACACTAGGAATATTATCCGCTGATCCCGATTTTATATTGTGTTTCAATAAATAGGTTGCGATTTCCCGTGGTTTTGCAATTACAGTTCTACAAAAATATTTCATGGTTATGTGATGTTCACATATTTTTAAAAATAACTAAAAACATTTAAGACACATTATTATTAGCCTATAGCACTTTAGTTTGCCTTTACGGTTATAACTAAACGTATTCATTAAAAGATAAGCAACGGAACAATGTTTTTAGTCAGTCATCATCACTATCACATCATGGATTCCCATAATAAAACCACTAAAGCATGTTTAAATCTACTTTTCAAAAATGTAACAAGCTCTCTTTAACTCAAGAAAACCGACGATGAATGTTTTCCCCCACTAAAATAAAAAGCGAACAGCGATAACATAGACTATATAGTTCTTCATAAGGTGACAATTATTACATAGAACGTGCACAAACTATATAAAAGGCATTTTTAATTTTTTACCAACCCAGAGATCCCACTGATGCCATCCTTCAAGTTTCCACTGACAGACCTTCATTTAAGAAAAAAGGAAGCCAGGTTTATTACTGACTTATGAAAACACAGTTCGATTTGGAGTTTCTAAATTCTGTGTGCATTCTGGAAAGAAAGATTTTTGGGATACATAATATACGAGAAGTGGAAAAAGGAATGGACAAGGGTGAACTACAAGTACACTGTGACTTTTCAAATTATCAGAAAATTATTAAAATATTCAAACTTTTCAAGAATCGTGATTCAGGCATAAAATGCATACAAAGAACCATCATAAAAACCTTTAAAAGTTAAAATGTTCTCAGCAAAATCCCATGAAAAGCTTCTCATTTTTATAAAACCACTGCAAAAAGGAATAAGAACGATCGAAGTGAACGACGAAATTACAAGCTTACTCAAATCGCATCATCGTTCAGCTTTAACAAAGATCGAGAAAGAGGATGAATGAGTTTTAGCATTATACAATTAAAGTGCATGGTAGTTTTAGTAAAAGATGATCATAGCATCGTGAATCTTCCATGCTGTCATTTGTCATGCAATGTCGGCACTTTTTTAAGAAGAAAACCCCTTCAATTTCATGGAATCAATTTTAGTGGAACCAGATCAAAATGTCATCAAAGAAGTCGTTACACATACATAATGGAAGAAGTCATAAGGTCATATCTTCACGTGCAAATAAGTTTTTCGCTTGTTTGTATTAACCACAGTAATCTGAGCAAAAATATTCAATGAAATAAGTTTTACTCACTTTATTCCGTGACTAACGTTATGTAATCTTCCCTTCGAGGCTCTATGAGAAGAAGCAGTGGATGAACCTGAAGCTCCACTTCCAAGTTCGCCAAACTCATGAGCATTTGGAGTTTCCGATACATGCAGAGCTTTCCCAGGGCTGGTATTCTGAACTTCTTTCTCTCGCTCCTATTTTACAAAAGTACATAAATCTCAATTCAGAAATACGAGATTTTTTAAAGTTTTGCAAATCGATGTGGGGTTAATTAATAAAAATACGGTTTTATGCCGTACGTGTAGATGTTGATTATAACGCTCCAGTTTCTTCTGAAGAGCTGCAATATGAGCTGCTGCCTTGGTGTTCCGTTTTTCAAAAACTGCTTTCACTTGCGGAAGTTGATTCCGTTGTGCCACCGCAGCCATTTTTAAGTATTCCTCAACATTTTCGTCTCGTCTGCGTTGTTCCTCTTGTATTCTCTTCTTCGCCTTGATAATCTTTTCTTGAAGTTGTTGAATAGACGGAGTTTGGGCATGTTGTACTGAGTTTGTTGAAACATTTGGGGTGTCGTCACTAGTGAAGTCATCGATATCCATGACGGAATGAAACCGGTAGACCGGTCAAGTAGTAAATATTTAAAAAATACGATTTTTTTTTTTGGAGTTTTAATACAGATTTTGGGACTCTTCTTTTTGAATGAGTCCAAACAATTAATAATTATAATGAATTGACTGTAGCGATCAGGAATCTATGAGCCTTCTCCATTTCTGTCGTTCCCGTTAGTCAATTGAGACAATTTTTCAGTCAAACTTTGCGCAAAGGTTAGGGTGTACGAGGGGCTTAAGTAGTTTAAAAGAGCGTAGACCGTTTCAAATTTCTGGTTTATCGTGCTTTCTTGGGATTTGTCATTAAAATCCCTTCCCACCACGCAAAACCCTTCCGAATCGAGTTTAACTGTGATTTTTTCACCTTCTTTTGTTTTAATGTTGATGTATGCAATGCGACAGCCGTAGTTGCGACTTGTGTTGATTGTACTTAGTTCTGCCCTCGCCACGCAACTTCCAATGTCGTTTACCACTGCTTGTGCTTCCGCCTCCCAGTTTTGGCTGTCCATCATAACTTTTAACTCTCCATAATATAGAAATGGTTCAAAGCGAATTTTTTTGAAGCTAATCAGTCGAGTTGATGTGGGAAGACGTAGAGCTTAACTGGAGTCTCTTTGCAATTTCTTCAAAAATCCCTTGGAGTCTCCTCTTTTCTCTGAACATGAACACCTTTACAGATTACGATTTTTTGACCTGTCAAATGTTGAAAAAAATTAATTCATAACGATCTTGGCATTACATAATTCTTTACAAAGCCAGTCTATCTGTCATTTCCTGCCTCTCATGCACAGAAAAGAAATAAAGTTTTAGTGACAAAATAAAACCACTTACCTTTCAGTCATGGGAATACATTGTTCCTTCCATAATCACATTACTTGATTCGTCAATCATTTTTTTGCTACTCCTTATCAAACAGGGATTGGACTGGACATAGATTTGGTTCGGAGTGAAAGTTGTAGCTTTTCCAAGTCTTTCTGTTAAAATAAATTCTCTCATGTACGCACAGAGCACCTTTGTCGTCACTATATATTTGAGTCGTAAACTTTGGAACTAAATCCTGTGCCCACCAATCAAATCAATATCATTTTTGTGAATGAGTCAGTAAAGAAGTTCTACTCTGGGTTTTGTATTATTCATTGATGTGGCCGTAACATTAACATTAAAAGATCGTTAGCACTCCTACTACTGTGTTCAGTGTTCAAAGTAAGTTGCAGTAATGAGCATTCATCATAATTTTCTTGTGATTCATCCTTTGCTTTCATATTACGATAGATACACTTGAGATTGAGATACAGCACTCGTCAAACTATTTTGTATAACAAAATATATAAATCATTTTATTTTTTCATTGAGATTACCCAACCGAAAAGAACTATGTATTACTAAATATACATTTTACTTGCCAAAGTCAAAGTGTGATTTTTAAAAGACGTTTCTGGCTAAATTATTTAATGCTTCATTCGATTTGAGGTTGTCGATGAATCATGCGATTGCGAGAGAAACAAGCATGCGAGATAAGATAACGCATCGGACAAGTTCAATTACCAAAAAAAGTCACAGAAAATGTATTTACTCGATGTACCTATCAATGGTGATGCTCTTGTCTGTCTGTAGGCAACTAAAAGACAGACTCAAATGTACTAATATACTATTTTATTTATTAAAAATAAACCATTGTATCGAGCGTGCTTTTTAAAGATGCAATTCTTATCGTCTATCTATCTATTATAACACTAAAGTGTAATATGAAATACTAAAGATTTCAAAGGATAAAATTATTAAAAATTTATTTGATTTTTTATTTTTCAATTTGGCGGTGAAAGGGGTATTTACATGAGTCAGTGAAACGACTACAGGTAGAAAGGTGAAGTTAATACAGGCAAAGAGACATTAATACACAGAGAGCACATTATTATTATGCCTTTATATCATCGATTGTATCATCACTTGAACAGCATCATTCAACTCCCGTTTCCCATCGTAAAGAGGAAGGATTATTACAGGAAAGAAGGGAGTGTTTTGCTATGCGTACTTTCCCGACTGGGACTGACTGTCGACCACATCACATCTAGAGCTGTCTTTGCATTTAGCACTTGTTCCTCTAACACTTTTCCTGTATCATTCGATCATTCCACATCCATCCGTCCATACTAATATGTAATGTAATAGGCAAGTCCATAGAACTTAAAAAATATGCATGCATGAAGAAATGAGTAAATTATGTTGTGTAATAAATCTGTATGAAATGAAGAACGGTTCACATTTTTGTCTGGACTTGGAGTTTGCCATTTTTAGGTTTTATGTTTCTTTCACATACTAGTAACTATCATATTTCATTTATATGAGTGTCCCCAACTTTTTCCTTCTTCGCAGAACTTTCACTTCCTTTCCATCCCACATATCAATTATAAATGCTATACGTATCTGAACCATGAAAAATTAATGAAAAGGGAAATAAATTATTTTGTAACATCGGGACATTGACATTTTGGATTGGTAAAATAAATATGTACACTTTCGTAAAGGTGACTTTGAATAAAAAGAAAGTTTTTCACATCACGTCAGAGAGTCAAAGGATTTTTCAACTCTGACATTCTTCTTCATCTTCATTCTCATTTGTTGAAATCAAGATTTTATATAATATGCAATGTTCGCAGAGGCGCTACCAGTTTAGCATTTGCCTACTGACATTTTTGCGATTAGGCACATACAATACGAAATAAGTTTAATGGTTGGTTACAAAGACAAATGCGACATTTTAAGTCCAAACTATGTAACATTTTAATGCTTATGACCATCAAAATGTTTTCCAAGCATCTAAAAGAATTTATTGCGCTGCGCTTCAGTCTGACTTGAACTGTACTTGATAAATCTAAAGAATATTTATCCAAGTCTTATATATAACCACTACCGATATACTTTTTTTACTAATGAGTACGTACAAAAGTTCATAACAAAGAAACGTTCATTTCATGACGATGACATATTCAGACTGTAAATGGATTGTAATCCAAGCCGGTCCGAGGATTCCATGAATAACGATTCGGTCTGCGACCGTTTTCAATCATTTGTTGAACTTCCTTTCTGTACGCTGGTGGTTTCAATTCCTCGTCCAATGTGCATTCGATCTTAGGTGGTTTCCTGCATTGAATAAAAAGCAATTACAATGTTGAAACATTAAAATCCACCAGCGAGTTGATTGTCGGTAGGCACTAGTGCTAGATAGTTTATCAAGGTTTTGATTTCTCACTCACATCATTTTGACAATAGTACCCCTGATGACATCCACATCCCTTTTATACTCATCATGCAAAGCCTCAATTGCTAGAATCGGAGCATCGAATCGCATCAAGAAATAACTACAATATAAGAATCCGTCATTAATAATAAGTAACATGACCGCTGAGGTTTTAAAAGGCTTCGCACTAAAAAAATATTTAACAAAAATTACCTGCCCTCTCGGAATCTCCTGCCATGATTTCTCATGATATGAGGTAGATTCCACATTCCAAGGTTTTCAATCGCAAATAATACACCTCGCACATTGTAAATATTTGTTGCATTCCGTTTTAAAACCGTAGCTAACTGTGGCCTTGGAAGATTTTTAAGGATTAGCAATGCTTCATAAGACGGCATTTTTGCAGCTCCAAACCACGGAAAATTGGAATTTATCACGTCAAAAGTTTTAGTTTTACTCGAATGATCCGAAGACTGGAACTATAATATTTAATTTATTAGGATGTAAATACATACATATAAATAAATTTAAAGATAAGAAAGAATAATTGCAAAAAAAGTAATGTTTTCGCAATCAACATAAAACTTTGTCCACTGCTGTCGTCTAAAAAAGAAGGATATACAAAATGCATACTTTCTCACACTCACATGGACAAAATATAAAGGAGAAACGGGGTATCTTGAGAGCTTTGGTTATTGCATAGATGAAAGCATCCATGTTTATAAATTATATTGCATTGATGCATATGCAAGAGCAAAAGGGTGATACCAAGTGGAAGCCGCAGCCGCATGATGTATTATTGAAGATCAGATGTGAGCTGCTTGCGATTCTAGTGATTCCGATTATAAAAGTTAGTTAATTGAATTCAAATCCACATAACTTAAATATGGCTCATATTCCAAGGCTTTTGGTAAGAACGAAAGTTTCACAATTATTATTATTATTAGACTATTTGATTTCGCTAACGTATATAATGTACTCATCGTTTCTTATTTTGCCTGTAGGCCCGAAATTTTTCTACAACCTCAGCTGCCCAGCAGTTGGTTAAGGTAAGGATCATTTACAGTTAAAGAAAGGATGATACTATTATATCAACCGGCAACCCCTATGCATTGTTAAAAGGATTTGGTTTTGATGAGGATTGTTAGATAACATGTAGCTTAACCTATTTTTAAATAGGCTCCAGTACAGGTTTTCGGACTTGAAGGTCGTTATGCCACAGCGCTGTATTCCGCTGCTTCAAAGCAGAAGCAGCTCGAGCAGGTTGAAAAGGATTTAAGAGACATCCATTCAAGCCTGAAGACAAAGGGGAAGCTGAATGATTTGTTGCTGAATCCTTCGTTGAAGAGAAATCAGAAGAGGGATATTATTGCTGCTGCCCTTGCGCAAACAAAGGCTTCGAAATTAACTGCAAACTTGCTGGGTATATTAAAATTTTGTTTTATGTAGCTTGTTTGTTTAATATGCATATTGATCAAAGACGTAATCTTGGTCATCTTGTTTTTATATAGCTTTGTTGGCAGAGAACGGCCGACTTTCGAGCCTTTCAGGAATCGCATCCTCTTACTTCACCATCATGAGTGCTCACCGTGGAGAAATTGAATGTGAAGTAGTCACAGCAAAGGTTATTATATGTCTAATTGCATAAAAAATCAATATCAGTAATTGAGTGAGGTTATGTATAGATAGATCTTATTTGATTTAATTGATTTTGAATTTAGACTTTGGATGGACCTCTCAAGCAGGAATTGGAAGCGGCACTTAAATCCTTTGTAAAATCAGGACAGTCAATCTTAATTACGACTCGCGTAGACCCAACTATACTGGGCGGAATGATCGTTTCAATTGGCGATAAGTATGTGGATATGAGCACAGCTTCAAAGATCAAGAAGTACACCGAATTAATCCAGGCCGCGATCTAAGCGCGACGTTCTTTTCGATAGTGAACTTCTCTATTCTCTGCTATATGTTCCATGTGCATCAGCATTGAAATCAAACAAAATGTTCATTGTAGTATAAACAAACATTACTAGGTTCAATAAATTGTAACGCGTAAAACAATAGATATTCAAAATGATAAATTAAATTAAACTCCATTACTTATGTGTAAAATGAAAGAAAATTGTCTGCATTTATTTCATATATATTTTTATCAGTAGCATAACTAAAACAGTTTCATCTTCATCTGGATCACTTTTATAGAGATTTAAGACTTAATTAATAATTATTATATTTCATTATCATTATGTAAATATGAGTTGAATTGATTTTATATTGTGGGTAAGATTGATCTATAAGAAACGAAACAAAACTGAAAAACATGGTTTACGTCAGAAAATATTATGCATTTATATACACTCTTTCGAACATAACAGGTAAATAACCCTCGAAAGCTGAAGTGTTTTGAAATTTAACATTTCATTGGAATTCATTATCTTACTTTAAAATTTAAGCATTTTCCGTTTTTGATTTCTTCGACTCAGATTCTACATTTTCATCCTCGTCACATTCACTTAGCCTTCTTTTCTTTGAAGCAAGAGCAGCAGTTTCTACTGCCTTTTCCCCTGATTCAGGGTCCGATTGTGACAGTTTTACGATGATTGCTGTCATATTATCGCAACCTGTGCCATCTCCGCAGGTATCCGGTGCCAGACATGAATCAAACAACTGCAAAAAAATAAATACAAAAACGTATGTAATGAAGTAAGCTGTTTCAATGTTCAAGATTTATAATAGATAATCCTAAACTCTTTATATTCCCGACAGACGACACATCTGTTGAAAAGACCATGTTATTTGTACATTTTATTCAAATACTTTTCACTTACAGCTACTGTGGTTTTTAAGATAAGTAAAGTATTCATCTTATAATGTCAGTAACACTAATTTTACTTAGGAAATAATTTAAAACGGTACCTGGAATCGCCTGCGTTCGCTACATACATGGATAAACAATCTCCCACCCATTTTGTAAAACAAACGACTGCAGTTGAACCAGAGTCATAACCTGGTTCTTGGATATCACTGAGAAAGCGTTCATCTTCTTCTTCATCCTCGTCATCGTCATAATCATCGTCATCGTCATCCCCTTCTTCTTCATTTGATGACTCCTCTTCAGCCCCATCATTTTCGGAGTCGCTATCTCCGTCACCCTCATTGTAACCTGCATCGTCATCCTCATCGTCAGATTCATCGGAGTCGAGCAGCTCAAATCCAGGCGCTCTCTGATTTTTTCTGGGTGACCTTCTTTCGGGTTTAGAATCTTCAATAGGAACTGGAGTGGGGTGAATTTTTTTCCTTCGTGGTGTTTCTGGCTTACTTTCAGCTACTGCTTCGCTGTCTCCACTATTGGAAACGGCACAAGTATCTTGCGCGGATGTGGATGATGACGACACTTCACCGGAATCACCATTCACTCCAGAAGATTTTGGTTCTGTTTCTTGTACTTTTCCATTAGTTGATGACTGCTCCGCTTTTACTTCTACCTCATTCTCTGAAGAGGTGCCATTAACGCCATTTGTGGGGTTAACGTTTTTATCTGAGATTTCATGAGACGAGGAAGAGGAATCAACGTCACACTCAATATTGCGGGCTTTCTCTTTCTTCAATTCAATTTTCGTACCTTGAACAACGAGCTCACAACTAGAATCCGCATCAGCGTTGTTATCATCAACCTCAGTCTTTGTTGGATTAGCATCAACGGATGAAGAGGAATCAGCGGGTCCATCGCCAACGTTTTCTTTGATTTTTCCATTTGTCTTAGTCTCCGACGACGACACAAATGCTGAGGAACAAGATGTTGACCTAGAGCTGGAACTTGATGCGGCTGGTTCACAAATTGCTTTTGAGGAGCTCGGACCAGGGCCACCGCTGGAGGACGATGACATTGATCTTGACGATCCAGGTTTGCAAGTTTCATCCGCATCTTCATCAATGCTGCTTTCTTCATTTGAAGCAGACTGGTATTTTGCAACCAGCTTATCAAGTGGCATGGTAGCTTCTTCATACAAAGCCCCAACATTTTCTTCTTCATAGTCAACCTGTGCTTCATTGTCAGAGTTGCCACGTTTTGCTAACTGTTGAATTTCTTTGATCACTTCCGGGGATTTGATGCTTTCATCAATTTTTAAAAAGCATTCTTCAAGCGCTTTGATGAACTCTCCGTTTTTATAATTGACACAAGTTTTGAGAACTTCCGGTAAATGACGTGAAAGGTAGATCGCAACTTCAGATCCCCCGTGACCATCGTAAACGGCAAATAATGAAGATTTTTCATCAAAACTTCCAATACAGTTGTGAGCGTCCTATTTGAATAACAAAGAAATGATATTTCAATTCCATTGAAAAATAAGAATACAGGCATGAGTCGCAATCTAAAATAAGTATTTCACCTCTTGTGAAACTCGCCATCCTTGCATCGAACAAGCACCAAATTTTAAGTTGTTCCCTTCTCCATCTTCGGATTCCTTTCCCGTCATGGGTTCCGACAAATAGGCCCCCATATTTTTAGGCTAAGCCAAATTGTTTCGAATACTTTTATTCTATCAAAAAATCAAGAAATAAATATCAGCATCCACATTATTCGACATCAAAAATATGTTGCGAACAAGAATACAAACATAATTGTTGAAGCGGCTCACTCTGCTCTGCCAGTATTGCCAATTACCACTACAGTCATGTTTACATTTGATCTCTTAAAAATTTCTTAAACAATTTCATTTTCATTCATTGCACCTTGTAGAAATCAATTATCTTACCGTTAATAGTCACAATTCAATGAAGACGGCACAGTTTGATTAATTTACTTTTTTAACACTAACTGAGATCTTGAACTTGAGCTACCTGTGACAGTAAAGGTTCAAGGGTGAGATACGACACGTCACAAAATAAACAAATATTTTACCACAAGGTCTTTCCAAGGTTTAACCGTAAAATGTTACAACATTTCGACATTAAAAAATAAAATGATTTTATGCTATTATGGCATTGTCGCCGGATTAATCGAGCGTCAATTTTTTCGATACATAAAATGAGCCTCCTCCTGAAATCAAAACGCAATGAATGAAGTGAAGATGAAGAAGCGCCAACTGAGGTAAATGAGCAATAGTATTGTTTGTTATAATATGCACCTTTATTTGAGGATATGAGGAAAGCGAATGCAGTGTGTGAGTGTGTGTGTGTGGAAAAAATGCGTTTGCTTTTCATGTTTCCTCTTCTTGCTCGACTCACGTTTCATTCGCTGTTTCATGCACCTTCTTGTCTTTGCTTCGCTTCACCTTGCCTGCCTCGCTTTATATGAATTTGAAATTATGTATTTGAATTTCTTTCAATAATCGATTTGATTAAAAACCAATTGCAATTGCAATGAATGCTTGAGCTCCCTCCCATTTCATTTCAATTTGCACAAACTACTCGTTTCCCTTAGCCAGAGCGTGAAAAATGTAAATTCTAAACATCAATTTCGTTTCGACAACTGAAGTCAAAATGCAAATGACAATAAGACTAATTTCAACAGACACACAAAAAATGATTAAAATCCTTTTATTTGTTTCAATATTTTATATAGACTTTATTGATTTCAAAAAGAATTACGGAGGAGAAAGTCCAAACTATGTTTTGTTTTAGTTCATCAGTATATGCCTACACTTCGCATAATTAGATTTAATTAATTACATTTTTGACCAAAGTAGAAAACTTTTTTAAAAGAAATTTTACACTATCATTTCCAGCTCCTTAGCGTATTCTATGGAATCCTTGGCCAAGTCGTATGAGGGTATCCGATCATCTTGTTTTTCTTCCGTGCAGAAATAGTAATGCTTATCTTTCCCCAGTTGCCAACCACGCTGTTTAAAAAAACATAAATAGTTATTACATAATTAGTTGAAGACGATATCATCGTGATTAGTATTAAAGAAAATATTTTCATTCTTCATCCACTTACTTTAGCAGCATAAGTTGTTAGTTGTGCCCCAGTGATGTTCAATACCTTTGCAGCATCATCTGCATGCAATTTACTGTACGACTTCTCAACGCACGTAGCAATTTCATCCCTGATGGTGTCCAACAGGATGTCAATAAAGAAATTGTACGCTTCTGCTGGAACTAACCGCTTCGCCAGAAAAATCTAATCAGAAAATCCAGTTTAACAAGAAAACGTATGAGACTCGAGAAAAAATAAAACATGAATTTTGATTTACACCCAACTTACTTTATTGTAGCGACCTTCCATTAAATACTGCTCCATTGACACCGCGTGTTTGATATAAATATTCTCCAAAATTTGAAGATCAGGGTGCGCAAATAATTCAAGTTCCGTATGAAATTCAGCAACACGATTTTGGCTGAGTAGACACAGCAAATTCAGCCCAAGCAATTCACATTTGTAAGAGGATTCGGGTAACTCTTCTCTACATAACATAACATAATACGTTATATTACTTGTACAATTAAATTCAATAGCTATAGTCCATAAACGAAGTACGCATTAAATATAAATATCGTACTTGAAGTCCAGGTAATAGCACTTCAATTGTGCCATGTATCTTTCGAATGATGGGATGTCTCTTTTTGCAATGCTCCAAAACGCACCGATTTCCAAAACGTCTCTGGCAATCAATAGGTCTTCCTTTGAGGTTTTCCCTGTTGACTCTGGTAGAAATGTTAAATGCGTCAAAACGATCTGAAAAAGACGTTAACGAAGACGTAAACAATGATACTTTACGTTTTAGGACACTAAACTACAAAAATCAGCAAAATCTTGTCCTTTGCTTTTAATGAACCAACAACGTCATCAAAGAATTACCTTCAAGCGGTTTAGGAGTTCGCCACACTTATCCAAATTCGGATTTCTTCCAGCTTTCCATTCGGCAACGAGTTGTTGCCTCAACCGAATCGCTTCTTGAAGACTTCCCATTTTTTAAAGTTAAATTCAACAACAATCGCGCAAATTCCAAAGGGTAATTACTTAATGACTGCAGTCTTTTACAGGGCACAAAATTAATATACGTTTTCCCCACAGATTAAAACCTAATTTCCTTAAAAAAACAATCAATTTTGTTTTTGTTCTGAAACAGCAGCGAATGATGATGAGATGACAAGTATCATTTTATTGTTTTTTTGGATTGAAATATCATCAGGAAAATATAGTGAGTCAGCGAAATGAATATGAATACTGCAGCTCATCAAGACTCATAGAGTAAAGACACATTTGATTCTCTATGAGCGGTCCCAGAAGTGAGAATACAAGACGTATTGTGAAGTAGATAGATAAAACAATTTCGTCGAAAACGTCTTTCCAATTTTCTGTCTGTCACATACTTCCGCTGTTTTGTTTCCCACAGATATTGATTAATAAAAAAGGCAATTATCTTATCTTACTACCTACCTAAATGTGAATGTCGCTTTTATGTACATATATTCATCTGCTAAGGTTTCAACCACATTTTTGGAAAATGAAGAAACATTTATGTTGTTTTCACAGATACCTCACATATTTTTAATTGATTCAAGTACTCAAAGTACGCACGCAACGCCTTTGTAAGGCCAAAAAAGTTGACGCAGCAAAACGGGGAAATTGCCAAAAAAAAAAAAAATATGTGACTTTCAATTCAAATAAGCTTATTGCATATTATGGTATACTCGCGTATGCAATTGAAACGAAAAAATTGATTGGGAAACTTGGGAGAAACATTAGTTAATTACACATAAAATGCATGAATTCGGTCCAACAAGTATTCAGGGATTCATTTGGGGTTGCAGTTTGTTAGTATTCACACGCGTTGCCAAAATACTCCCCCACGTAGGTTTTGATGTTTTAGTATTTGGTGCAATTGGGACGCTATTGTCCCGTTTCATGTTACCCAATGAACGGTCAAAGTTACCAGCAAATAAACCGACGACATCTGCAGAGGTACATGATTGTGAACTAGAGTGCCTTTACATGAATAATCGTGGGATTGATTGGTAGGTGAATTTTTTGTTAAAATTTGCAGGTTCGCATGCGAGCGTTTTTCCTGGGATGGGGATTTGCAGTTGGGCTTATCATATACGAGCATAGCAGTGATTACTACGCTTTCGGCATTTATTGTAGTGTTCTTTCATTCTTTCATTACACTGAATTCCTGATCACATCCCTTATAAATCCCGAAACGTTGTCGCTTGATTCGTTCTTGCTGAACCATAGTAAAGAATATGGAATCGCTGCTCTGGCAAGCGTGATTGAGTATTTCGTCGAGGTATACTATTTTCCAGGTACAACTTTCTTTTGAAGTTTCATTCCATTTACGAATATAGATAGACTTTATTCCCATGTACATCTATTTTAATAAAATAAAATCTGTACATTTTTGTTTCGTTTATGGAATCATGGAATGTCAGGGCTTAAACAATTAGACCGAGTGATAGCTCTTGGAACAGCGATATGCATTTTTGGAGAAGTTTTGAGAAAAGTTGCGATGCTCACCGCCTGGAGCAATTTCACCCATTTGGTTAGAGATCGTAAAGTAGAAGGGCACGTATTGATAACTCATGGCCTCTACGGTATAATGAGACACCCCGGGTACGCTGGTTGGTTTTGGTGGTCAGTAGGCACTCAGGTCATCCTGGTGAATCCAATTTGCTTAGTGGGCTACGCCGTTGCCAGCACAAGGTAAAAGTTTTAAATATGATTTCCAACATACTTAAAAAGAAGGCAAAATAAATAAAATGGTTCATTTCTCTTCAGATTTTTCCAAAGCCGAATTTACTATGAAGAAGCTCATCTACTAACGTTTTTCTCGGATTACGAAAAGTATCAAAAAGCTGTACCAAGAACTGGAGTACCCTTCGCTGAAGGATTTGTTAATATTAAGGGTGGCATGTAAAGATTTATAAGGGGTACTTATTTTGCTGTTTCCGATGGAGCATAGGTTAATACGTTACAAAACATTACTCCTACTTTACTAATTTCAGGTCACCGACTGACAATTTTTGTATGTAACGCTTAATAGTATGCCTTATACTTATTAGTTACTAACTTATGTAATTAAATTCACTTTTAAAATAACGGGAAAAATATGTAACAGTCATGTTCAACAGATTTAGTTTAGTCGTGATTAAGTCCAGGAACCGCACAACCGGGGGGTACGGGGGGTACAATGTACTCCCCTGAAATTTGAAATTTAACATTAGCAGGATAGGGAATTCGCAAAAATATTTTTAAATTTCGCGAAATTTTTTTAGCATTATTGGGATGGAAATGTACCCCCCTTGTACCCCCCTGTTCCGCGGTCCCTGATTTAGTCATATTATTATGTAAATGTAACCTTTAAGTTCATAAGACAAAAAATTAATATCTCGATATTCTGTTTCGTTAGAATTTTACACTTTACATTAGTCTGACACTATTAAATCAATAACGCAATAGAAAGTCGTTTTCTTAAAAAAAAGTGTAAATGTTGAAAAGTCATTATGTATGCGGTTTTGCAAAGTTTCTCTAGAAGAAAGCACAAAATAATAACATGTTAAGCAGCGTGAGAACCAATTTTTGACATTTTCTAGTACACAAGAAAAACTTCTCTACGAGAAATAAATTTTATTATCACTTTTCATACGAACTTAACCTAAAATTGCTGTACATTTTATTCAGTATATACTTTAAAATTGTTCACAAAGCTGTTGAATTATTATTGCTGCAGTAATAATAAATTGAGGACAGTGCCGCATTTATCGAACTCTCTCCCTACTGTTATTGTCTTTATAAGATGTATCATGTAAAATTATTTCATTTCTTAAAACTAAAAATGACACTGAAAATTGTAAACTATGCATTAAATGAATAGGTAAAATTACACGGTTAAAAGGATTTTTGTTTTAACAAGTGCCAACTAAAGCTAAAACGTGTTTCTAAAATTCATGAAGGCTTATGGATAGATCAAAGTAGCATGACTAAAAACTAAAGATTTTTTTTGGCATGAACTGACTGAATTAATGGGGCCGTGAAAGAAGTTCTTTCCCACTCTTTTTGTTGGAAAGTTTCTCGTCTTGAGAGCAATCATCTCCATTCATGTTTTTATTGTTGATAAGTAGATCCTTGATGTGCTGAACGATTAAAGAAATCGCGACTGAAAAAAATGGGAAAGAAAAAGATTCAAACTAAATTACAACGCTCCTTTCTACCATAAATTATAAAAAAGGCAAAAATTACCAGTATTGTCGGCTCCTCGAGGGATGATCACGTCCGCAAATTTCTTCGTCTAGACACGAAAAAAATCAAAGTTATAATAAACCAGAAGATATAGGCGATCTTAAAAAATTGAAAGACCAAAGCTGAAATTCACCTACCGGAAGACAAAATTCTTCAAATGCAGGTTTGACAAACTTCATGTACTGATTTAAAACTGTATCAAGGTCACGATCTCTTTCATTGACATCACGCACAACTGATTAAATAAACACAGTTTGGCATAGTTGAGAACATTGCATTGATGTTAGCTATACTGAAGAATTAAATTAGAAGTTACCCCGTCTGGCGAGTCGAGTATCAGGATCAGTATCTACAAATAACTTCATGTGAAACATGTCACGCACTTGCGGAAAGTAGAAGGCCAAAATTCCTTCAAATAATACTACATCCGCAGGGTAGACAGTTTCGAACTCGCCTTCCACTCTGGAATTCGATATGTAATTGTATTTTGGGACCTCTGCTTTCCGTCCTGCAAGTACATCTTCCAGGGTCTGCACTATAAGATCTATGTCCAGTGCATCTAAAATCAACCAAGCCAAATTCATAAGGTTTCCAGATTTAAATATTGTCCAGAAATTCATGCGGTATTGAATAATGAATAGCCTTACTCGGATGATCAAAATCGTACATCCCTTTGGCAGCTTTTTTAGCTTCTTCCGGAGATAGTTGTTTGTAAAAGGAGTCTTGCGCGATCGTGACCACGCGTTGACTGTAAGACATTTCGGCCTGTTCAAGTTGCTCCATAATCTTCTGGCATACTGTAGACTACAAATAAATTAAAATTATTATGAAGCGCAATATTTGCATCCGTATTATGATGAAATGTTCAGTGGTTTTAAATGTGTCATGTTTGTACCTTGCCTGAAGCAGTGCCTCCAGCTACTCCTATCAGAAACGGCGGCTTAAAATTCGTACTCTCCATTCTCGGAGTCTGCAAGTTTACGAAATAAAGACTGTCACTGGGCATCTTTGTAAATCTTTGTAAAGCTAACAACGAAAGAAAAATAAAGAAGGCTTTTTTTCGAATGGAATGCCAAGCGAAGCTTTGAACCGACTGAAAATGGCGTGCCTTCTTTCTGAAACTCAAACTTAAGCTTGTAATAAAAGCAATTCTTTTGCAATAGTGAAATGAAAAGTAAAGTTAGCATTTACAGCGTATGTAAACCGATGAGGATCAAGCTGTCATTCAGGTTAAATGCATTGCACAATTGCTCGTCACCTTCACGAAGACGCGTTAATGGCTTCGTTCTCCGAAAATCATGCGAATCACGACAATTTTAATTCTTTTCACGTGACACTTTCTAAGCACCTATGTTTTCATTTTAAGGACCCACCTGCGTTGATATCACACAATGAAATACTTTCCAGAATTGCAGGTGTGGCGCTTTCAGTATGATTTTGACCGACTAATGTAAGGTCATTTCCGGTTCTCGTTTACATACAATATTTTATTACTAATATGTGACGACCAACCCGGAATATTCGAACGGATGTTTTGTCGATTAATATCTTGTACTCAGACTAGTAATGTTGTGGTACATGAAGACAACGTGCGAGTTTATGCTTTCATTTGCACATTGCATTTCTGCCTCTTTTCCTTTTTCCCGTTCGTGTGTTTTCGTCAAAAGTCATGCAAAAGATAAAAAAATTCCTCATCTTAAGCAGACATAATATGTTTTATAGAATGGCCACACACTGTGTCTCTGTATTATAAATATGTATAGGTAAAGTACTTTTAATGGCATATGTGGAGAATAATATGTAAATTATAAATTGAAACGAATGAATGAATGAATGAATTTATTCAGATAAGATCCCGTATGTACATCGGTATGACTGGATTATTTTGACTTGGAAAGCTATTTCATGCTGATGATAGGATTTTCTTTTTATTGCCTTCTACAATTAAGATTTTTATTATTATTGTTATTCAACATTAAGTGCCTTCTGCTATGAGATTTTGGATGTTAAGTCATCATAATCATAACCGCTCCCACATCTTCTATGGATAATGTTTGTATAATTTTCGTTTTTCTTTTTAGGAAACGTGACATTCTTACACTCATTGGCATTGCTTGAAATGCGCAAAACAAATTAATTTGTATTTGTCCCATGAGTTGCATCCTCCTGTTTAAAGTCTTTCGTACTTTTTTGCTGCTATTAACTAACCTGCAGATGGCAAACAGTTTGAATTATACAATTTCATCTACTTCAAATCTTATGTCAGAAGCCAGAACAAATGTAATCAACCAAATTGCAGACACGCCCGTCAGCTTATTCTGCATGTAGTCAAGCCTATTTTCATTTATACTTAACAACTTAACTGCAAATAGCTAAGATAACACTTGTTTAAACACCACTTTCTGTTTCTTCAGTTAACGCATTGTGTAACACCTAATTTACATAGTATCGACATTCACACTATTATGAAGAAGAAACAATATGCATGTCATGCAAGAAATCTATATCCGTCAGGTTTTAAAATGAGTGATCAAAAATAGCTAGAAATAATAAAGGAAGACTTTCTAAGTTATCATTTGCCATTTGGATTTATCTTGTGAAGCAAGCACCTCAAACTTTGTAATTCATATTTTTAATCAAACTTTTGCCATTTTTATTATCAACATGTCAAAAGCACAAGTAAACGCAACTTTGAACGGGGTTGGTGTTACCCCATCGTGGCTTCCACAAGAACCCGGTTTCGCCACAAAAGCAATTCATTCCGGATACAAACCGAAGGAACAAACTTACGCACCAGTTGTGCCACCAATTTCACTTTCTACAACGTTCGAACAGGATGGGCCTTCGGAGCATCGGGTTTCAATTTACCCCTTCCTTACTTAATTTCTTCTCTTATTTTATCTATATGAAATTCCACAATGCGCGTCTTAACTTTCATTTATTCAGGGATTTGACTACATACGAGGCGGTAATCCTACTCGAAGCATTCTTGAAACCGCATTGGCTGCATTAGATAATGCTAAATTTGGTAATTGTCATTGACTAATGAAGGAATTGAATGAGAGTTGATTCAAGAAAGTAATTGCTTAAACCGTAAAAACGCAGGATTCGTCTTTTCTTCCGGCTTAGCTGCACTAACTACCGTCACTGCAATGCTTAATAGTGGCGACCATGTAATGTGTATGGATGACGTCTATGGAGGAACTGGGCGTCTTTTTAGGCAAGTGGGAAAATCGTCAAACCTAATCACTGATTTTGTCGATCTTACTGACATTGGAAAATTTAAAAAGGCATTAAATGAAAATGTTAAGGTAAGTTTCTCCATTAATGTTGATTTGTCTAGTCCAAAAATGTATAATATTTCGTAATTCAGCTTCAAATTTTCTAAAAGCTAATTTGGATTGAAACACCAACAAATCCGACTCTTAAAGTTGTGGACATTGGTAAAATAGCGTCGCTAGCACATGAATTTTCTAAGGACATTATTGTGGCAGTTGACAACACTTTTCTTACGCCATATTTCCAAGTATGAAATCAAAATTGTGACATAATAATCTTATCAAATCAACTACTAGAGTATATGCAATCATTTCACATGAGTGATTTTACTTTCACTCCCTCCTTTAGAAACCGCTGAATTTTGGGGCTGACTTAGTTGTGTGTTCTCTCACGAAATATGTGAACGGCCACTCTGACGTATTGATGGGTGCAGTTGTTACATCACGAGATGATTTGAATGAAAGACTGATATTCTTGCAAAAATGTTAGAAATCGTAATTTTCTAAACATTATTTTCTACTTTTATAGTAACATTAATAATTGTTCTTTTATTTTCTAGCGTTGGGAGCGGTACCATCCCCTTTCGATTGCTACATGGTTTTACGAAGTTTGAAAACGCTTCATGTTCGAATGCCTATGCATATGAGCAATGCATTAGCCTTGGCAAAATTTCTTTCCAATCATCCAAAAGTTGAAAAGGTGCTACATCCCGGACTACCAAATCATCCTCAACATGAACTAGCTTTGAAGCAAAGCTCGGGTCACTCTGGACTAATATGCTTCTATATCAAATCTGGGGGATGCGCAACAAAATTTCTGAAGAACTTGAAAATTTTCTCATTGGCAGAGAGTCTGGGAGGATACGAAAGCCTGGCTGAGATTCCGTAAAAATCATTAAAGCTTCCCCAGATTACTTGGTCGAAAACGTTTAGTAAATATGCATATCTTTCTTTTGTGATTAAAGTTTCTCTATGACACATGCTTGTGTGCCAGAGGATTTGCGAGCTCAGCTTGGGATCACTGAAACTTTCATTCGCCTTTCAGTAGGCCTAGAGTCTGTGGATGACCTTGTCAACGACCTTGACCAAGCTTTAAATGCTTGCTAAAGTTGAAGATTGCAATGACAACTGACAACAACGCCCATTGGAATCAAACGGTAAATAATTGATCAACTGATCCAAATCTCTTCATTCATTCCATAAAACGTTGAAATTAAAAAATAAAATCCAATCTTCTTTTTGCTGTGTACATCACCTTTTCTTGAGCGGTTAATAAAATCTGTAAAGCACTGAAAATGACTAAATTATTTTTTCATGATAAAGTGGTTCCACACTAGGATTTTTTTGTACAGGTATCATTAATCATTCATTCATTAATCAGTTACACGAGAATCGTCCATTTTACTTAGTTTATGGTTTCGTTATCCTTACATTATTGGTTTGTAGTTTATTAAATTGAAACGAAAAGCTTGAATACATGGAAATTAGGTTTAAAGTCATTAATGTTAGCGAAAGAATTTGAAAGTGTAATGGATTTATCTGGGTCGGAGAAATTCATATATTCTTTACATGAACATAGAGCTTACTGTTCATCTAAAAATAATCTTATCCAATTCACAGAACTTTCCGTACGGGGTTTTACATGTATAACACATCTACTTGTTGGAGCCACCATACTTATACTTTTCCTTTGCACGATTTTTACCTACTTGTTAAGAACATGTTTGAATTTTGTGCATCAAACATTTCAAATTGGGATGGAACTTTAGCTGTAGCTAATTTTGCAGAGAATGTAACTTTGGCATGCTTGTTGGCGATAATATAAAATTCTAATTACATCTTCTGAACTAGGTAATAGGCTTACCATTAGCTTGACTCATCCATAGCTTCTATTAGAACTGATATGACAATGGATTACATTTAATTCATCCTGCACCATTATTGACATATACATAATTTTATTATCATGAAACTTACTATTCAGTGTTTCGTGTTTATGCATATTCACAGCCTCACAACATTACGAAAAAAAACAATGATTTTTTTCTGTTTTCACTTCCAACGAATAATTGAAAACCAAATAGTACTACATATTTGCTTTGCTCCACCTAGGAAAAGTGTGAAATTAATGCTAATTGTCAAATTAATTTTTATCATTCCAAGGAACATTACAGATGCTTGTAGTAAAAAAAAGTAGCTGATCAGAGCTTATGATGACTCATGACATGGCTGAAGCAGTTCTTAAATCTCATAAATTCAAATGATTAGGACACAATTCCATTTACCCCCGCGAGCATTGAATAGACTTATCGCTTTTAGGAACATATATTTCGTTCACTTGATCCATGGTCATGAAATGTGGCAAAGATATATGAGAAAGTGAGTCGATGCCAACGTTTCATGAACTATAAGTTTAAGGTCATTCCATCCCACGGACGGGAATGTATTGTGTTTCAAACACCGAATTAATGTTAGTGAACAGTCTATGAGTCCATAGCATTTCCTCCTACTTTTCTTTCAAAAAGCCATTCTTATCTGAACACTTTGCCAGTATTTTTTTTAGTTTGGTGGTGAAAAGTCAGAGAACTAACATTTATCCTAATCCCAATCCTTAAGTTGGATACGTAATCAGGTAATTTCTAACTGTGATTATAGAAAAGATTTGTAGTACAATTTATCAATTTATAAAGTATTAAATGCATACTTAATAGACAAAGTGCAACATAATTTGTAAAACTCGGCTAGGTACTTTGTAAAGGTCATCTATCCTCTTGATATACAGATATTATCTGATAATATAAGTTTGTGTTAAGTGGTGTTAGTATATAAATGCAAGATTAAATAATTCAACTCATTCATAATTTAAAATACACTTATTGTTTTCTTCTGAACCAAGAATTATGTTACGAACAAGTGTCTCAGATGCTGGCCTTTGTGACACAAAATGTTATATAAAATTGGTAATTATCCATGTCCATCACGGATACCTAAATACGTACTGGGGCATTTCAAGATTATCTTGCAAGGAATCTACAAATTGGTTTTGTTACGTGATTGAATGAAATGATTTAGAAAATAACAAGGAATTTTACATAGAAATATAATATCTCCAAAGGTATCATGTCTTCCGTTAGATAAGATAGGATTTCATTACTTTAAAATAATTTAATGAAAATGGTTGATTTATATGAGTCACTTTGAAATCAGGGTAAATATGAAGTCATTTTTTGCATGCATAATAATATTAATATTGATAATTTCTTGTCCCATGAAACTCACTTTATGAAAACCATTGAATCGTGTGAAAATATGTACATTACAAAAATGTGGACTGTGAAGATAAAGATGTGTGCGTGTTTCATGCTTAAGTTTGTTTACTTATAATATTCATTTTTTTTAAGTTTAGACTTAGGCTGAAGAATATATAATCCTAAGTTTTAGGGTTTTTTTTCATAATTCGATTTACATACATTTTGTATTTGAAGCATCCAAAATCCAAATCTTTTTCCATTCAATCCAATGCGTTTAGTCAAATTGAAAGGTGTACGTAACGTACATACGCCACGCTATCAATTTTGTTGATGATGATGCCATAATAATATACCGATATGATATCATAGGTACCAACCACACCAAAGCACTATGCACACAGTACAATAGAATGAGAATGCACAGTCCAGTCCATGTCAAGTCTTTATGTAACCTAAATAGATAGATGCATCAGCACATCACAGCATTTTTATCCGGACGAATGAGGTGGAACAAACAAGACAACGAGGCAGGCAGGCCATTTCGCCACAAACATTTAAAGATAATTGACTGTTGACAGATCAACGTTTGAAATAATTTGTCACATTTTTAACAGTATTTTTCTGTCCGTTTGGTAAGTGTTTTCGATTAAACAAGAATTTCTAGCGTATTCGATGTATACGGTTCGACTTTTTCTTAAATACTGATTGTTGAATTTAATTGTTGGATAAACCGGTGAGGTACTTTTCAATTTTACAAATTTGGGACTTGGGGAAATTGGTGATAAAATTAAATTCTACAGCCAAGCGTTAGTTTTGTTTTATTCATCCAAACATTCTCATATGCTGTAAATAATGAAGTATATTAATTCGCCGGCCGGCGGGTAAAAAGCCTGCGATTAGATAAAAAAAATGGTGGATGAAAAAATATCATTTAGCTTGCCATGTTTTTCTTTGGTATTCTTTTCATCACGCAATTGTAAAACCATAATTTATTTATTTTTTTCAAACAGTTCGCTTCCTTCATCAAAACCTTGTAACTAAATTTATTAGAGAGAAGCTATAGTTTAGGAAGTTAAAACCTTTTTGTGATTGATGTCATTTGGAAGTACATAAAATACGTGTGTGTACAATTTTAAATTAATTTTTATTCGAATTTTCTTCAGGTCTCACTGTTGGTGGAGGTAAATAACAAACCATCAAGCCTAACGAAATGGTATTTAGTATTTTTAATTTTTCAATTATATAATTCTGAAAGCATGTTACAACGTAAAAAACTAAACTAGAGCAACTCGTTATAATTACAGTCAGACTTGGAAAAGCTTCGTACCTCCAAAATCCCAATCATCTGGGTGTTGGGCGGTCCTGGTTCTGGAAAGGGTACTCAATGCGCCCGATTGGTTGAGAAGTATGGATTTCAACATCTTTCCTCCGGCGATCTCCTGAGAGAAGAAGTTCAGTCGGGATCAGAAAAGGGAAAGGAAATCAGTGACATGATGGTGAAAGGTGTTTTGGTTCCGCGTCAAGTTGTTCTTGATCTGTTGAAACAAGCAATGTTGAAAAATGTGGATAACGCGAAAGGATACCTTATTGACGGCTACCCAAGAGAAGTTGAACAGGGAGAAGATTTCGAGCGAGACGTGAGTACTTCTCATCATATATCTTTTATAATATTATCTTTACAATTATTGGCAATTTGTTCAAAGTCTTTTTAAAAAATATATCCCTATTATTGTATTATAGATTGCACCATGCGCCCTGGTCTTGTACTTTGACTGCAAGGATGAGACAATGACACAACGTCTTTTGGGAAGAGCTGCTAGTTCGGGACGTGCTGACGATAACGAGGAAACCATCAAGAAGAGGCTCGTGACCTTCCACAATTGTTCCGAACCTGTGATAGCAAAATACAGCGCTAAAGTTTGCTCCATTTGCGCAGACACAGACCCAGACACAATATTCAGTCAATGTGTCGCTGCCGTCGATAAAGTTGTTGCGAAATAATGCAAGTAAATGCTACAAACATTTTTTTCAAAAGAAAGAGCCTAAAATAAAATAAAAAACAATATTGTTTAAACTATAAAGTTAAAGTATGTGTACCTAACTGGACGGAGGAAGAATTTAGACTGTTTGTGGGAAAAATCTGTCCTGTCAACAACTTAAAGTTTAACATTCTATACTCAAATGGAATACAACCACAAAGTCTTTACTTTTTCAAAGGTCTTGTCGAAAATTACAAAAAAAAATATGTGTTGAGTTGAAGCTGAAATTATATTTGCCCTTGACAAAATACGTACAGTCAAAAATCAATTGGGATATAGAATAAATCGTAGCAAAATGTATACAAAACGTAATCTTAGTTTAGAACTTTTAAAATCGATATGTACGTAGTGAAGTAAAGAACAGTACTTATTATTTATAGTACATATTTGCACAAATGTGCATTTAGAAAAAAAACATTTTATTTGTTGTTGGAAATTATGCATTTATTGATCCTGAGTTTTCCTGTTTCATTTGGATATATACGACAGAAAATAAATAATCTGACATGTAGATTATGAAACAAAAATGGTTTTAAAGATGCACAGGTGCTCTTTATTTATTTAAACTTTGCCATTGGATTCCAACCAACTAATTATAGAATCATATGCCAGTTTCATTTGCACGTCTAGGGAATTTCCGAAACTATGTAGTACGCAATACGAATACGGCACAAGCAGCGGAGCTCCGGGTATATTCCGACTCAAATTTAAATAATATGTAGTTTTTTTTTTCAAATCATCAAGCTTGTCATACACACAGCACCAACTCGTTACTTATAAAAATACGATGATGGCGAATGCTCTTTATAGATAGGCTGATCAGCAGACTTTTAAAAAATTGTAACTTGTTTGTAACTTTGTTACTCGTAAGAATTCAATGAATTGAACCCTTTCCGGCGAAGTCTATTACACATGTCAAATGAAAAAGGAAGAACAAATATTCTCTCTTCTTGTCTCTCAACTTAATTGCAGAATGTAAAAAAGAATTTGTTCGAATTTTCCCATGCCATCTTTTTCTTACCACGACCACCACAGACCATTTTGCTGTTTTCTGCAATATTCTCTGTGAATGCTGAATTCAAGAGAAAATTTATTGTGATTACAGGACGGTGTTATGTTGGTGTTTGTCGCCCTATTCGTTTGTTACAACAATTTTACCGCTGTTGTGATATGCATAAAAAATCTTTTCCTGCGTTGTTATATCTTTATTCTTTGTCTGATTTAAAACAAACGGTCCTGATCCTACGTACTTACCTATTCAATTCACGATAAATATACAAATTAATTGTCATCATACTAGACACATCACACCGTTATTCTAAAAACATTCGTGTTTTGTAAAATACCTTATTACTAGCCTAAGTTATACGCTTTTCTTCAAGAATCCAACGAACTACATAATAGGTTCTCACTGAATAAACTGCTACGTTCCGTTTCATTTTTTCCGGGTAGAATACATACATCCAAACATAGACATAAATGCATAAATTATTGTGCATTAAGCGAATGCTCCAAAAAGGAATCTGGCCAAAAATCAAAAGATTCGTCTGAAAGAAGAAAAAAATGTTAAAAGTTTTTGCTATTACGCATCTCACCCTCACCTTATGTAATTGTTTTAATTAGCACACATAAAAACTTATTAGGGCATTCAAACGTAATTCGAATTTTTCTGAAGCAAACTTTTACAATGAAAAGTGGTGTTGGTGTAATTCTTGTTACACCTACATACCTACTCGGATCATATATGTAATTTAAAGTTACTATTTTAGTAGTACACACGAGTGCAGTAAACCATAACTCATCTAAATAGACGATTATTTTCTAGTGAATGCACGTATCAGTGAATTTATTTCTCTTCCCAAACGCAAAAAAAAGTTGATGCATGAAAAGGGAAGATACAAAGACTTTGTTTCATTGAGAAAAGCTTGACAGGTCAGGTAGCATGAAACTCTAGCAGAAAGCACAAAGAAATCGAATTTTCATGCATTCCATCCTTTCTACTTAGGTATTACAAGAGTGACGACCGGATATGTAAACAGCCTTTTTTTAAAAGCTACAACACAATGAAGACTTTGATTAGAAATGAACGGGTACCTTCTAGATTCTCATCATTTTATCATACTTTCATGTCGAAAAAGACCCATACCAAAGCTAGGTAAGGGCAAAACATTTTCTTTCGGTGATAATCTATATAGACTTGGTTTGAAGTGAAGCAACATTTTTTAAGAAAGAGTCATTCACAAACCAGAGAGGCCGAGTGAGTAATATTATGACTAGCTGAAGCTGAGTCCCCGACTTTGAAGAAAATGTCAAGATACGAAGAGAAAGAGAATTGCACTCAAACCTTTCCTTACCGTCACTAGATTAAAGCAAGCTTAACTGGTTCTGAAATTGACAATTTGTGACCAATAAATATATACATACCTATTTTTCATTTTCTGAATACTTATACTGAACTTATTATATCTTCTCAGGTATTATTATCCCATGAATAAAAAATTTGCATTTATTTGTTACTCAAGCTTAAGCTAACGCTGCCTGACGCTACTTTGATTCCTCCATTGCTTAATATCCATGGCTTAATATATGTACTACATTAAAATTGTCCTTGCGCTGGCATTATATTTAGACTGATTTGATTCGGTATTGAAACATGGTATGAAAATCTAATATTTATAAACATTATTTTTTTGTGAAATAGAATATATGTACATCGTACATTTTTCTAAATACAAGGAACAAAGTAGGGGGAAAGTGGACAGTTTATTCTCAAACCAGACCTGCATTCTAAATGTTTCATTGTTAAAAACTTACACCACCACCACCACTGACAACTATTGCCTCAAATCATCATCGTCAATCAGAACAGAACACGATCGCGATCCTCTTCATTTTTTGTATTTAGCCTATGCCCATGGATGTATACAATGTACATCTTCAACAATGAATTATACATGCATATTACACGGAACAACCATTATTGTGCGTGAAGTCTACAATCGTCTGTACTACTACGATTTTTACGCGAATGGAGCTTCAGCCAACTTTGTGTGATGCTGTGTGGCAAATAAGAAGTAGATTGAGCTTCACAAAACTTCGTGAACAATCGTACTTCGAATATTATATGACTCCCAGTTCAATCCTTAAAAATTCCTATCACCATCATCGTTCCCAAAGCCATGTACACTACAAATCCTCTTAGTCGTCTCATAAAGTGCAATAAAGAGTTTTTTTTTCATGTATTCAAAAGCATTTCTACTACTACCACCACAAAATTCGTTTGCTTCATACATCTCGAGAAAAAGAATTCTGCGTGAGCTAGCTGGCCAAAAACAAGAGATGCAAGACTGCATAAGTAGAAAGATAAGCAGCATAGAAGAAGGAATGAAGGAAAGAAACAAGGGTTTGTTCTGTCGAGTTTATGAGCATTTAGGTGGTATACTTTGCCACAATAGAAAGAACATATAGCTTTCAGAGTCCAATATTAATGACTATCGCATTGAGTTGTGCCGAGAGTGAGCTAAGAAGCAAATATCAAGTCAGAGAAATAATAATAATGCTGGTTGTGGAGGTTGAAAACATTCAGATGAAAAAGCACTGCAAAAACGCACAGGCGAACAAGAAAACTTTTTTTTTTTACATGGAGTCGAGTGTGAGAGAGGAAAACTCTTTTCTTTAAACGATGGTCATCATCATCTCCGTCCTTCTCAAGAAAAACAATGCCAGCGTTCTATGTTGTTGCTCTCTTTGAAAGACTTGAGCTCAATTCACAAGAGTTTTGCTCCTAATACCTACCCTCCTTGCTTAGCTCACACTTTTTTCTATTAAAAAAAGAAGTATCGCAGACTCACAATCAGTCTAGGAGGAATACGATGTGAAAAGATGGGGATGAGATGAGTAGGTAGGTATATTGCACATTTGAGTACTCGCAAAGCTAAAAAGAAGGAGAAAAATATCATTGGTAAAATAATATTCTTTGAACGTACATATTCGCTCGATATTATTATGGGAGCAGAGAGTGGAGTATGTATTTTTGTATGTTCATGTTCAAATGTATCTCTTCTCATCATCACATCAGTGTTTGATTCTTGATCATCCATCCGTCAGAAAGAAAACCGAAGAAGAAAAGTCTGATAGCTCTTTTGGCTGAGGGCTCCTCTGAAGAAGCAAGTAGCATTAGTAGTCTAACCCAAGTCCCTGGTCTTGTGGTTGCCTTTTAATCAGCACAATAATAACATCACCAAAAAAGGGAAATTCCCTAGTCTGTGGAAGGAAACCTCATTCAGTTGTCGACATACACTCAAGTCTTTCCCTTAAGTTTATTATTGATCGGCTAGACATCTCATTCCAGGTTGTTTTCCCCTCATCATCATTATTACTCCTTTCAATAGCCTTACATGACTGACATTTGATTTGTGCAATTCTCTCATTTTCTGCATAACGTGAAGTGAGTGCCAGTGTGAGTGCTTTACGTACTTTATGTGCTCAATATTATGTTTAACTATTTTTTTTAGTAGGACGCAAAGCTCAAAACCGAAACGAGTTGAATGAATGAGTGACCAGCACAACAACTAGTTGCAGGTAAGTTGATTTACCACATTTGCATTCTATTCTTTTTATAATTCATCTTCATGACTCATAAAATGAACACTGAATTTGATGTGCACAAATATCTCCTACCAAAATTTGTTCATCGCTTTGCTACTTATCGTTGGAAAATGTTTCTATAATTTCACACAATCAAAGATCGAAAAATTGTTGCAGAGTTAAAGTGAAAGAAAAACAGTCTTTATGATTGGATAAAATGTGCCAAGAGAAATGACAAGAAATATTGCTTGACATTGGCCTTTTTTCCATACTAGTATCCGTAAGGAAAAAGTGAAAGCAGTTTCTTAAAAGACAGGACCAAGCATCATATTTGTGAGTAATAGCACTTGACAAAAGGTCTCAAGAGTTAATTACCAGTAATAATCGTAACATTATAAGCTATCGAAATACCTTGGCACGTGTTACCAAGAAGCACCACCTTGGTTTCCTGGCACATTATTCACGGCTCGTTGACCAAGTTCCGGTCGGACTGCCACAAACTACACCGATCATCTTACGATGAATAATACACTTTCGAGCAGATCAACCTATGCGTTTGTTGTTGTGTACTTGGTTAGCATAGTACGATAATCATGAAAGTAAATAGAATTAGTATACCAACGAAATGGAAAATATAGAGCAAATTACTTTTTCTTTTTTCTCAAGAAATTGTAAATAAGATGGAAAATGATTTTTGAAATATTGATGGTAAAGCTCAATATCTGGAAAATTAACTCTTATACAACATTACACTTCTCTTTCAATTTGTAATACGCCTATTTAAAGATACATTCTCCGTTTACTACTGTGATGTGATGTCAGAATAAAAAAAAACTTTAGTCGTATCGTAATTGTGTTCACCTATTTGATGAATTCTGAACATTTATACATACCTATCTTTGTTTATATATGTTTATAGTAACGAGCTATTCGTTTCTCATCAAAGTCTTCCTCATGTGCAATAATTCCACAATGAACTAGAAGTAGAAGGATGTTCTCGTGTATAAATAATCATGGGAGGTCAACAGACTAAAGACCGCGGACCATCGACTAGATCTCAAAGACGTCCAAACTACTTTGGGAGTAACGTTTTTGCAGAACATCATGGTACAAAATAAATATAAATGAGCCGAAATAAAGCTAAAGAATTATTCCAAAATTAAGACGAAAATATTCAAAATTTTTGGAGTAGAAGCACTTTTGGCTGGACGCCCTCTGCCTGAACCACCAGAATGGTTAGATGCCTTTCCGAAATGGACGTCAAAAGACAATCTACTTTCAGAAGGAGATGACTTGTTCATTGCATTATATGACTTTCAGGTAAAAAATACAAACAACTTCAATAAAATAATAACAATAAGAAATACATGATTAAGAATACTTTTTTTTACACTTTTTGCTTGCGTAAATGGCAACACACACAGGCCACTGGTGAAAATCAACTGTCTCTAGCAAAGGGAGAGAAAGTTCGCGTTTTAAGCTACAATAGTAATGGAGAGTGGTGTGAAGCTAGATCTTCACAAGGACGAGTGGGATGGGTTCCTTCAAATTACATTTCGCCAATTAATTCCCTAGAAAAGCATTCCTGGTAAGAGTAATAAAGTGAAGAAAAGGGTTTCACAACGCAAATCTGGTGAAAGTTACCATAAAAAAGGCAAAAGTGAAAGTCCTTTTTTACTTTTCCCCATGAAGGTATCATGGAAGGATCTCCAGAAATGCTGCGGAGTACTTACTTAGTTCCGGTATTAATGGATCGTTTTTAGTTCGTGAGTCAGAATCCAGTCCTGGTCAGCGTTCCATTTCGTTGCGTCATGAAGGTAGAGTTTATCACTATCGGATTAGTCAAGATTCTGAGGGTAAAGTATACGTAACGGCTGAGTCAAGGTACGTTAAAAATATTCAGGTGGTCTGCCCAACAATGTTCATAATAATGTTCATTTATATAAGCATTGTCTAAGAATTGGCTCGATACTTTCACTTGAAACAGGTTTTCTAGTTTAGCAGAATTGGTTCATCACCATTCCATGCACGCGGATGGACTGATTACGCAGTTACTATATCCTGCTCCCAAGTGCCAAAAACCGACATTGTTTGCCATTTCACCGGGTAAACAACACTTTTAATTACTCAGTGTAATCGGCTTCACTAGAAATAATTTTCCCTTATAAATTGAATCACTTTTCTCTGGAATTAGAACCAGACGAATGGGAAATAGACCGAAGAGACATTGCTATGCGTCACAAACTTGGGGGAGGCCAATATGGAGATGTGTATGAAGCCTTCTGGAAAAAGCGCGATGGATCCGGTTTTACGGTTGCAGTAAAGACATTGAAGGTAATTTTACAAATCTACAAAGCAGGCAATATCGGATAATCCAAAGAACATATATATGAATTACAACTTTTAACGCACATTTAACATTGAAATAACAGGAAGACACAATGGCCTTGAAAGACTTTTTAGAGGAGGCAGCTATAATGAAGACAATGACGCATCCTAATCTTGTGCGGCTTATTGGCGTGTGCACGAGGGAGCCACCCTATTATATAATTACAGAATTCATGGAAAACGGCAACTTGCTCGATTATTTGCGCACTTGCGACAAAAACGTTGTTAACGAACTTGTGCTACTTCATTTTGCCACACAAATTGCATCAGCTATGTCTTACCTAGAGTCCAGGTAATAGTCGCGAAATAAACAGAGCAGTAATGAGTATGAGTACATATGTTTATTATACGTACATTTATTAAATATTTTTGCAAAATAGGAACTTTATCCATCGAGATTTGGCAGCCCGAAATTGTTTAGTCGGCGAAAGTTTTGTAGTGAAAGTAGCTGATTTTGGCTTGGCCAGGCTTATGCGTGATGACACATATACAGCGCATGCTGGCGCAAAATTTCCTATAAAATGGACAGCTCCAGAAGGATTGGCTTATAACAAATTTTCTACAAAGGTAAAACTTTAATGTCAAATTGTCAACTATGTAATCCAATCCAACATAAAAAGTATGTTATTAGGTCATTAATTTCATTGGTTTCAAATCCTAGAGTGACGTATGGGCATATGGAATTTTGCTTTGGGAAATTGCAACATATGGAATGAGTCCATATCCAGGAATAGATCTCACAGAAGTGTACCATGCCCTGGAGAAAGGACACAGGTAAACGTTATAAACGTATGGTTGTGGTATAATTAAGGAGTATAAAAGTTTTAAAAACCTGTATCTTATTGATCATTAGGATGGAGTGTCCCCCAGGGTGCCCAGATATAATTTATGAAATTATGAAGTCATGTTGGAAATGGGACGCTTCAGACAGACCGCATTTTTGGGAGATTCATGCTACACTAGTGTCTCTAATGCAGCCCGTGCAATATTATGAAGACGACGATATGATAGATCCACCAATGATTCCATCTTTTCCACACATGGACAATGTTGCAATAGGTACATTCTCATTGCACGATACATATAAAAAGCATTTCTAAAAATGTTTAGAAATTGTATGTGATGATGAACCAATTTGTATGCACATGAAGATCCCCAACAACCATCGATATTCCTGTCGACATTTACTGGAAGTCAGCAAGGAGCTATGAACCACGTTGGCGCCCCGATAATGAGGCGCAATAAAAAGGGAAAGCAGGCTCCAGCCCCACCAAAAAGAACAAGCTCTTTCCGTGATTCCCAATGTGACCTGGATCCGGACAGCCAGTCTTATGGTTTGGAAGACTCTTCCGAAATACAGTTTATCAGACGACGGGAAAATGCATCTTTTGAGAAATTAGCAGATCTGACTGATGCTGATTATGCAGATTTGAGCGGAGCTGACGCAGATGAAGACTCTGAAGTGTCGGACACCGCACAGTCTGTACCTGAAATGAAAACCACCAGGGACTTTCGGGATAGATCATCAAGCAGGGGAAAAGGCACAAAATCTAGGACCTATCCCATGAAGGACCATTTAGGAATGAACAAACTTTCCCACAACCACTCGAAACCACAGGTTGTTGCATTGGAAGAAGTCAACGTGAGGAAAGCCATCAATAGGTACGGAACTCTTCCCAAGGGGGCTCGAATAGGTGCGTACTTGGACTCAATGCGTCAAGACCCTTTGACTGGAGCGGGGGAGGCTCCTGCGGATTTTGCTGGCGATGGCGAGGCCTTGGAAAGTGCTTTGTTGCGAAAGTCAAACATGCAGCAGCAGAAGAGCAGTGGCAAACCTGTCAAGCAGGTACATCTCTAATCTTTGGCCTAATCTATTTAGTTCATGCCTCAAAAGGATAATAATAATTAGATTAGATCGTACTAAATAATATATCTGTTCATTTGTTGTGTAGATAATGTCTCCAAATCGGACAAAGGCAACTAAAACAAGTTCCCCTAGGGCCCGTCACAAAGCTCCAATTGAATCTGGTCTCGGAAAACCTTTAGTCAGTAATATCCACATGTCATGTTTACAGAGTAGCAAGTCAACATCTAATAGTCCAGTTTTAGAGGCTAATCCTATCTTAAGTACGTCAGCCTCCTCTCTGAAGGAAGCATTAGAACTAAAGCTCATATCGGAAATTAAAGAAAGTTCCAAATCGAAGAAACCCAACAATTCGCAGATTCCCACAAACGGATTATCGCAGTGTCAAGAAAAAGAGATTGAAAACGAAGTGAGATTTATTGAATAACTCGATACAATTTATGACTTTAAAAATTCAATGTTACAATAATAAGATTGCTCCGTTTTTTAGCGCAATTGATCAAACGACTAATTATTAAAATTAACCTAATTTTCCGTAGGGCCTTGAAAATATTTCTCCAATTCCATCCAACTCTCCAGCATTACAACTAGTTTCGGAAATTTTTGAAAGTCTAAAGGTAAAAAATGTCAAGTTGGAACAAAAACGAGAGAATGAGCACGTCGAATCAGAAGATCGATCATTAACCAAAGCAGTCTCTCTGGAAGCAAGTCATCAACCGAGTGAAAGTTTTGAAAACTTTAAATCAAGGCTTAGGAAAGTATCAAAGTCATTAGATGGGACAAATGAGTGTCCAACAAGCTTGCCTCCTACAACAACGACTGATAATAAACAGCCATCACCGGGAACAACTGTAACTGTACTAGAAAGTACTGAAGAAAATGGGGAGCAAAATGGTAAAGAGAAAAGATCGAGCACGGGAAGCATCACAAGTCTGAAGAAAATGTGGGAAGGCCAGCAGCAACAAGGACGTGTTGAGTCAAACAATAGTAAACCTCAACAGCAACAACCAAAGATTTCGACCAAAGAGATTAATGACGGACTGAGCTCAAGAAATAAAGCTTTGACGGATTCCGGAAAAGTGAAAGCCAAATCTCCTGATGACAAAGCTCCGGACGAGAGAAGGAAAGATGAGAAACCAATAAGTCAATCGAGAATAAAAGCGCATGAAATTGATGAAAAACCGACTTTGAATTCAAAGACTGATGGCACGAAAGTGACTCGGGTGAAGCGGGTTTGGCCACCAGTACCTTCTTCCACTGAAAACGATAAGCCTGCGATTCCTTCGAAACCTATGACAGCAAAAAAGACCAACCCTATCTACGCTACACCTTCTCAACGGCAAGATTACTCTAGTCGAAGTGAGTTTAGCTTATATTTCTTACCTACCTATCTATTACTATAATTAAATTTTAATTCACGCAACATGGTTGTTGTACCTATTCTTCTTGTTTCATCAGTTTACGAAGAAGGAACTGGTGCATTGGTAGATCGCTCGGAAATGGTGAAAAAGTGGCTTGCTTTGGACGCAATGATTACAACTCTGACTTGCTCGACTGGAAACCTCATTCCAATTCTGGAGGAAGCCAATATTCTTCTTCTTTGGGGTCAAAAGTATGCTGAAACTTTAAGTCCTGTTTCTAGATTTCAGATGATGCAGATAAACTCCAAACTTGAAGCAAATATTCAAGACAAAAATCTTCACGAGCTCCAGAATATTCTTCGAGATTTTGCTAATATTATACAAAGATAAAAGTCATTTTTTTAATATACAGATTTTAGGTACTTTGATAAATAAATTGTTATTTGTATTTACTATTTACTACGTGTGCGTCATTAATTTATAATCGTATAAAAACTTTAATGTATAAAAAAACTTTTTACTTTAAACGAACTCAATAGAGAGCATAATAAGAAAAGTTTTGGAATACTTCACGATCAAATGTTTTTAAATGTTCTTTGTCACTGATGTACCAGATTTCAAAACTTTAATAATAAAAGCTCCAGTCTGCGTATATAAAAAGGAAACTCAACTAGTGCAGTTAAAACAGCGATAAGGACGTAGCTGAGTAAAGGGTTAAATGCTGTCTTTG
>JAHZMX010005577.1:0-14617 GCA_027743895.1 Seira musarum
ACAGCAAATTCATAAACGAAAAGTAAAATTTACATAGATTTTTTAAAATTGTGTAAATCTTCTCTGAACATGTTTAGTAAAATTCGGAATTAGCAAATACGTGAATATTAACTTGGTTGAAAAAGTCTCAATTGATTTCTGACGAAATAATTTCTTCCAACAACATGTCATGTTCAAATCATTGCGCGTAATCATTCCAATTGAGGAAGTAAGATTCACATTTCAAATCAAAGTTGCCGATGTAATGAGCGTGCAGCACTGGTCATTTGCGTTACAAGACAAACATTTTAAATTTCAGGGTTTAAAAGAGCGCTCAATTTGACTGGATTATCTCGTAATTGAAATTTTCAGTTGTTTGAGAAACCACGTTGATTTACTGAAATTAATTTCTAACATTTTCCTGTCCCTCACGGACCGACGCAATGGAGGTGACGGTTGAAACCAATCGGATACTGACCAGGTTCCCTTGATTCCATGAGATGCGACTTATCTACGTGGACACACTTTGCAGACTGGAGTTAATCTGACAGCGTTTCTACGAAGCTTTGATTCATATCCTTGGCTTTTTGCTTGAATAACCAGTATTGCCTTCTGTTCACCTATTGGTTATAAAACCGCTTTACAAAGGTGGATCCGCAATCCAACCCACACGGGATATCAGCATAATTTTTTTTAGAACAAGCGAAGCGTGTTGATTTTTATTGGCAGGTTGCAGAAAATCGGAATTATTGCAAGCTGAAACTGGCGTGCATACAATACGCCCATTTGACCAACTTCCAGTGGAAAAACTTGTTTTGTTAAATCAAATTTTGGATTACTGGAAATCCTTTTGAATGTTTTTCGCAGATCAACGACGATTAGTATTGTAGCGTTTGTGGCAGTAATCAGCGCATCAATGGTGAAAGTAATATTCTCCTGTAACAATACAACCATAATTAGTTCCATGTTCCAAATTTCACGGACACTGATTGTGAAAAAAATTGAGTAGTGGTACTGAGGCCAACTAGCATTCTCGCACGAGGTGACTAGTGTCAAAAGACATGTGTGTGTTTAGAGGAGCCGGGTTAACATTAGACCATTCTGAATTTTTGTTAGGACTATGCAACTAATGTCATGAGAGAAACATTTCTTCACAACTTGTTCTCCACTTTCTTTTTAATGCTGGTATGGAGTATTAAAATGCGTGGACTTCTTCTCCGATCGGTTTGAATGAATAAAAATTACATTCATCAGGAACGTCCAAGTAATAACGAGCGCTAAGATAAAAAAACATTATTTAATCGTACCATGGACTTTCTTGGCGTTTACACATCCAATTTTTAGAACGGTCTTCAACAAAACACAACCTGTCCACAATGTTAATGTTCATGTAAATATACAGGAATTTACAGTAGACTTCTTTTTGCAGCCCTTAAATGCTGTTCTAGGTTCTAAGGGGAAGGCACTCTCCCTTATCAAAAATTAACTTCGGTGGAATTGGTTGATTTTCACATATGTTGTAGACGTCGACGAGTAGATCAAAAGTTGTCATGGGCGCGACCCTCCAAAAATTCACCAGCGCGCGCAATTTGTATAGGAAAAACATTATGGTGGCCCTCTAGCGCACGATAGTGAACTTTTGGGAGGTCGCGCTCATATACTTTTTTGTTCTACTGGTTAAGGTCTATCACATATGCAAAAATCAGCCGATTTGACTGAAATTTAAATTATTTCCCATATAAGATTGTGCGCCCTCTAGCGCGCGCTAGTGAATTTTTGGAGGGTCGCGCCCATGACAATTTTTTATCTACTCGTCGAGATCTACAACATATGTGAAAATCAGCCAATTCCACCGAAGTTAATTTTTGATAAGGGAGAGTACCTTCCCCCTTGGTTGGAAGTTGTTCTTGATGATTAAGTTCCTGGAATGTAACTTACCGGTTATTTCCTTATCCAATTTACGGTTTATTATTTTCGTTTGAGCAGAAGTTCTAGAAAATTAAGATCTTTTTATTGGAGTACTCGCTAGTTGTAGCAAGCTAAGTATTTTAATACCAGTATTTCATTCTTAGGCGGCTTTTCATCCAACACGATACTTCTAAGCTACTTGCGCTTTTATGTGCAATTCTAAGCTAACTAAGCTATAGTGTATTAACATAAAACAGCCGACACAGCTCAAAATCGAGGAGAGCCGTGGTGACCTACTAGGTAGAGCTTTAATCCTTATTTAGCTACTACAACCATTCGTGGAAATCGTAAGATATGGAAAGGTATTACTGGGTAAGGGCATTTAATTGAATGCAAGTTTTGTTGATCTGCTTAGCTGTTTAGGGTATTTGAATGGATGTGAAAAAACTATTTCGGTATGACGGATATTTGACGTTTCAATAAAAAACCAAATTAGTCGTGTTGATTAGTTTATGATCTATAGGAGACGAGCCGTCCGTGTTGGCTGTTCCAGCGGACACGATGAGCACTCCAATTATTCTAATTCGAAGGATGCTTTCTTCTTTCATTATTGTTCGTAACAAAGTAGAATCTTAGATTCCTTGAGATTACTCTAACCCAATAGTAATTTTCCTTTTATCCAAATGAAAGTTGCATACGGGCTGTTCGTAATAAATATATTCTGAATTGAACCCTGCCGTTGTCGAGTATCGGCAATCCCACCCGTGAAATACATACATACACATACATAGCTGAAAACCAAGAAAAAGACACAATCATCGCAATACACACTCTTTAATCCTAAGTAATTAGACCCCTAAACTGAACATTCAAACCTTTCTCTAGCCAAACAAGAATTAAATTACAACAGCAAAGAACATTTGACGAACTAATTTTAGAACATACATACCTCCTGCTTACGTCAGGAAGTAAGCTCGGGATTCCTCTTAAAATTTCCTACCCAGCGACACAATACACAAGTTACTTCCATAAATTTCTATAGGAAAGTATTAATTAACTTAAGAATAAACTCACATTCAGCATTTAAATACCAGGTTTTGATTACAAAACAGCAATATCGGTCAGTAATACAAAAGACCGAAATTACCTTCTTCTACTCAAGAGCAAAAGATTTACTGTTAAGTTGTTAGCAAAATCAATGCACGTTAATGGTGTTCTACTATCAACGAAATTAAATGAACCGAAACGTATTTTAAGTGCATCACATGATTTCAAAAATTTCAACTTTTCTTTCCTCAATTTTTGCACATTTTCCTGCACCACCTGTTTTTGAATTTTTTCCACAGTATTTTTTGATTCCAGGTTGACCGCTGCCATTCCACCAAGGCATATAAGAATGGCGCCCATGCATTCCATTGCCCCAAACAAAGCAATAGAGGACTCAAGCAAAGTCCCCTGATTTTCAGTCTGCTTTGTTGTTGACTGGTTGACCAATGTTGCTACGAAAATTGATTGGGCTATTATTGAGGTACTGACAAACCCGAGACGCGTCTTACGCTGAGCAACGACATTTATCAATTTCTCCAACATTTGTAGATTCCTGTACATTTGAATAAATTTTGGAAGTGATGTACGAGATTCCTTGAAATACTTCCAGAATACTTGAATATTTTCTTGTAGGCTTAAGACTGCCACGGATTCGATGATTCCTAATCCAATAGGGACATTTTTAGCGGCGTAGCTGAGTACGACATAGGTGTTAGTAACGGCGAGTATCTTCAGCAGAAATCCTGAGATGTCCTGTTCCTTTCCAGTGCATTCCGGTATTATCCAGTACAGAGCAATGCTAGGTTTGCATGGATTTTGAAAATGCAATCCAAAAACGAATCCAATTACAAAAATGACACATGAGTAGCATACCACCTCAGCAAAGATATAATTCAAGATTGAAATGATGGGTTGTTTCTTTAAATCAAATTTGGATGTAGATTTTTCCTCTGAGAAGTATTTTGAATCAAATTCAAGGAATCCATTAAGTACCAACACAATTTCAGAATCATGTTCCAGGAATTCCCAAATAAAAATTTGACCGACTAGATTTATTGCGGGCAGGAAATAGAAAATTATGTTTACTTTAGTGTGATTTGAGAAACGCACATATAAAAACTGAACAACGAGAATGATTGTGAAGATGAGATGAACTCGTGCAGCAAATTTACTTCGAGTTCTACGACGGTTTTTGTCGTTCTTGAAACACAGCTTTTGCTTGTTTGAATCCCATCCGAACGTAAAATTCCCATAGGAGTTTGCGACTTTGCAACATTTCTTTACAAGGGGAATTGAATCGGTAAACATTGTGATTTTTTAAATATCCACGGCCAACCAAAGCAAGTGACAGCATGGACCAGACTACTAGATATCATGCTTTCCGTAAAAGCCCATCCGTTAAGAAATACCTGTGATCCAGATTAATCCAGGTAAATAGTCGAAAGCATACGCACCTACTGTATTTTCGATGGTTTTGTATAAATCAAAACATCCATCGGTACAATTATCAGAAAATGGCGTTTCTAGCATTCATGTTTGGACAGCAGTTTGATTACTTGTGATATGACCAAATGTTTTCCTCGAATATTTTCCTTTGTTCTAGTAAGCCTTATAGTTGTCAAAAATATGTCTTCGTTTATCTTTACATGTATATGTTCATTAATTTTAAATAAATTTCCAACCGAAACAATGTTTGGACCTAAGATAAAAAAGCTCTACTACCTACAGACAGAAATTTCGATTTTATTTCCACGTGTATTTTCAACATGCACGAAATGATGGCTTACTTCGTCTAAACAAGTTTTTGCTTATGCCTTTACCATTTGGGAAAACAGACAAATATTTTCTGATCCTGTCAATTAGTATTGTAAATCGCAAGTTGGTAGATAGATAGCAACACAGCACGTATAACTTTGAAAATAATTGTCAGGTGACCCGCTAATATTGTTTTTTGTCGTTTCCACCAAGCACAGTTTTTAATCGTGATACTTCAATGAAAGGTTCATTAATGATATCAATGTTTTTGCGTTTTTTAACACTCCTTCTTTAACTTTGTGGTATTATGTACCGGAATCACCCACACTTGACTGCAATGTTACCACATTTTGTTTTGTTTTTCATGTAGGTTTGCTACGAAATGGTATTTTGATCGGGAAAAGGTTTCCCAGTAGTCGGTTTAGATTTACTTCATTGATGATTCGAAGACTTTATTGTAGTCTCAAATCCCGCCAAGTTGAATAAGGCGACGACAGTTAACGATAAGTATGTAATAAGGTCTGTAAAACTGTGAATAACAAACACCAGGCGTCAGTTGTTATAAGAACCTACTAAGTTTTGATTGACTTGACTGTTAAGATGAGTGGGTGAACCAATTTTTATAATTCAAGAATTTCACTTGTCTTAAGGCCACATAACTTGTTATTATTTTTTATATTTCCAATTTGGCTAAACATGTTTTAAAATTCTTAAATCAAATATTTCGTTACATGGATACCCCAAAAATGGCGATTAGGAGTTCCTGATTTTTTTGCTTGATCATCCTTCTTTTTTTGGAGCAGTTATAAATTACTTTCCGACCCTATATGGCCTACTCCAGTCATAATCAGCGTCTGGAAAGTTATATGGCGACAGTCTTATTTGTAAAAATCAAAGTCTCACTTTTCACCGCTTACGGCAATTTAGCGTCCTTAGTGTGGCAGGGGGAGAAGAATTCGCTCTGGGAAAACCACAAATTTTTTAACTAAGTAAATAAAACGGAAAGAAAATGTACACCGTTTTAAACAAACACAACTATGCGTACAGATTTTGTGGAATAAATTGAAACTTATGAAACCTTCAGACTAAGTTTTACGACAAGCTGTGCTCTATACAAATTCATTCGATATACTAAATTCAATTTAGTCCCCACTTTCTATTGTTCTTTTGACACTTGTCAAGAGATTTGATAAAGTCGACAGCTCAATTTGATGGATTGACGTGTTCTAAATTGTGATAATTTAAGCAAATAAGTCAAAGACCTTATCGTTTGACGATTCCGACCAAGCAATACTCTTATTATAAGTGGACTAATGAATTCTTAAAATACGGAATCAGCAAACACGTGAATTATTAACTTGGTTGGAAAAGTGACAGTTGATTTGCTACGAAATAATCACAATTTAAATTAAAGTAGCTGATGTAATGAGCGTGGATCACTAGTCGTTTGCGTTATAAACAAACACTACGGATTTCAGGTTGGAAAAGAGTGTTCAACTTGACTGGATTATTTAAGGTAGAAAATTTTAGTTGCTTGTGAAACCATGTTAGTTTACTGACATTTATATCTAACTTCTTCCTGTCCCTCACTGACCGACACAATGGAACCAATGGTGACGGTTAAAACCAAACTCATACTTGTCACATGCTTAGCAACGTCGACACACTTTGCAGACAGCAGTTATTCTGACGCCGTTTCGGCAAAGCTTTGTTTTTATATTTTTGGTTTTTGGTTTGAATAACTCTTATTGCCTTTTGTTCAGTTGTTTGGGTATAAAACCGCTTCACAAAAGTAGGTCAGCAGTCCAACCTCCAAGTGATATCATCATTGATTTTTTTAAAACAACAAGAAACAGGAGTAGGAAGCAGGAGGCTCTGCAAGCCAAAGCTGAAACTATTACGCGTGTTCTATAACCTGACCTTCATTTAAAAAAAATTGTTTTGTTAAATCAAATCGTAGATTACTGGAAATCCTTTTGAATGTTTTCCACAGATCAAGGACGATAAACTAGGTAGCGCTATTGGCAGTTCTCAGCACATCAATGGTAAATTAATACTTTCCTCTAATCATTTATCCTTAATTATAGTAACTTGTCCATGTGAAAGAAAATCAAGTGGAGCGGAAATTCACTCAGATTGATTGTGTGAGACAGGGGCTAGTACTACTGTCGCCAACCAACATTTCCGCACATATCCCACACAAGGTCACAAGTGTCGATAAACGAGATAGTATTTGAAAGAACTGGGGCAAGATAAGACCATTCTGGATTTTCAACTCCGACAATGCAACCAATGTCATAAGCGCAGCATTTTTTCACAACTACTTATCCACTTTTTTCTATTCTAATATAGAATATTAAAAAGCATGTCCTAGTATTCCAATGGGTTAGCGTGAATAAAATTTTTTCATCAGGCACGTGCAAGATAGTAACGAGTGCTTAGACAAATACATTATTCAAGCGAACTATGGACTTTCTTGGCTATTACAAACCCAACTATTAGAGTTCAACTCAGTTCAGTTCAGGTTAGAAAAATTCAGTTTCAGTTCAGATTTCCATAAAACTTTCAGCTTCAGTTCAGATTTCAATGAATTTTTCAGTTTCAGTTCCGTTTATTTTTGAAAAATTCAGTTTCAGTTCAGTTCAGTTCCGTTTTTAAAAATTCAGTTCAGTTATTAGGTACCTGAATTTTTTCACATTACCCCAATATTTACTGAAAAATTGCGCGAATTTTAAAAATGGGTAGTTTTTTTAAGAAGAAAACGAATCAAGCGTATGCAAATGTAAGAAAAGTAAGCTAAACAGACAACAAAATGGCATATTTCAGGAACTCAAAACTTCAGTTCAGTTTCCTTGAAAAAATTCAGTTTCAGTTCAGATTTCCATAAAAAAATGAGTTTCAGTTCAGTTTATCCCCAAGAAATTCATTTTCAGTTCAGTTTACGCCTAAATATTTCAGTTCAGGTACATGAATTGAACTGATGGTGAACTGAATTTCAAATACCTGAAAACTGATAACTGATGTTGAACTCTACCAACTATTTAACGCTCTTCAACAATACACAATTTGTCCACAAGGTCAATGTTCATGTGGAAACTTACTGACGATAGAACATATTAGATCCACAGGATATCCAGTGGTTTTACATGTTTTTTCAATTGAATTCACGGAATAAAGCTCTTCCAAACGATTATTGAAATTGTTAATGGAATTCATGATTGAAGTTGAATAAAACTTTATTCAAATGATCTCGAGCTTTCGGTTATGTACGATAACCTTCGCCAGGAGTTGACAGAAATATAGAAATAAAAACCACCAATCAATTTGCATAGTATTACCATGGTCGTAGTTGGTCTAAATAATGTGGTCCTTGAGAAGAAAATAAGTTACATTTTTAATGAAATATTGTAGCAGAAAGAACTTAAGAAGACAGTCCGTTAAACAAATGTGACTGTTTGAGTGTAAAAAAAATTTGGGCCTATCATGTCGCACGACAAACTGTGATCTATATACATATTCATTGAATTGTTATTGTTGTTCCGACACTTTCATAAACTTTGACAAAATGACAGTTCATCAAATTTATGGATTGACGTGTTTTGATTTCTGATAATTTCAGCGAGAAAATCAACAATCTACTCATGTAACGCGTCACGATCACGACCACGCCCTGGCTTTCTTGCAAGTGAGCTAACAACTTTTTAATTTAGCTTGGCAAAAATATCAATATTTACTTGCTGTGAAATATGTCGATTGAGTTCTTATGAAAACATGCTTTGTGGAACCACAACGATGCATGCCTTCCTTCAAATTACTGCCTTTGACGAATTGCGAAAGGAAGTGTTGAATTGCAAGCGAAGAGTTTTTATGGCAGTTGGGAGAAATAAGATGATAGTGGGAAGCCCTACCAGCTGAAACTAATGATTTTACCCTACGCATATTTGCCCAATTTCCATTGGAGAGTTGTGTTTTGTTAAATTAAATTTTCGATCTTCGGAAGTACTTTTAAATGTTTCCCTCAGATAAGGTACGGCTGGTTTGGTCGTATTAGTGGATTAGAAGTCTGTACATTTGATAGAGAATGTATTACTATGTCCGTAAATAGTACTTCTTCTGATGTCAGAAAGCATTGTTCCGTTAAACATGATCTTACTTTAACATCTTCACAAATAATATTTTAATTAACTCACTACGTTAGTAATTAAATTAATTTGCGAAAAATATGTCCCTAAAAATCATATTCATTAATTAACTGACGATGAGTTTAATGGAAGATATACATATATTTCATCAGCATACTATTCAAGATTCCTCAAGCAAGCACAACCACATGCACTGAATGGAATGGAATGTGCATTATGAGGATTAGGTCACTTTAGGTAGCGGTAAACTTCCATGACTTGCCGGCCTAGTCTTCTCCTACGTCCAAACCTGTTCTTCTTTCATTGAATGTAGAAGTTTTGTGAAGCGATGACGATAAGGTCATTGCCCGTTCGATTGTCGACATTTGCCGATTTACGGTTTATCATTTTCCTTTCAGCCGAAGTACAAGAAAAACACTTTTCTTTTACTTTGAGTTCACGCTTGGTTTGTAGAAAGCTTAGCATTTTATTACAAGTTACAAGTATTTCATTCTTCAGCAGCATTCCATCAAATACAATACATCCAAAAGCAACTATCCTGGAATCGGAATGAACTTGATTTATGAAATAAATTTTATAATCCTAAAAACTGATAAAAATTATTACCATTTTATCTCAATGACATTCTGCGTAAATTTCAAAACATAGTAGATTTAATAGTACATGCTAACATAACGCAGTGGACTTATATCTAAACCAAATAAGAAAAGATTCACACATTGCATTATATACTAATTAATCCTAATTAATTAGAAGGTACACTGAACGTTCAAGGCTTTTTCTATCCAAACGCGAATTGAATTAGTACAATAAAGAAAGTTTGATGAACCAGAAAATACGTTCCTCCTACCTAAGTCAAGAAGTAAGATCGGAATTTGTGTTAAAGTTTGCTCTTTTGTTGTACGAGTCTTGCACTATACCTATATAATTTAGCATTTCCAATTCATTATTAACCGTCAGACAACTATACACATGCTACTTCCATAAATTCCTCTACGGAAGTTTTAATTTACTTGAGCATGCATTCAACTTCAGCATTTATGTACCAGGTTCGGATAACAAAACTGCAATATTGGTCAATAGCACGCCAGACCTGAATTACTTTCTTCTACTCAAAAGCAAAAGATTTACCGTTAGGTTGTTAGCAAAATCAATGCACGTTAATGGTGTTTTACTATCAACGAAATTGAATGAACCGAAACGTATTTTGAGTGCATCACATGATTTCAAAAATTTTAACTTTTCTTTCCTCAATTTTTGCACATTTTCCTGCGCCACCTGTATTTGAATTTTCTCCAAAGTATTTTTTGATTCAAGATTGACCGCTGCCATTCCACTCAGGCATATTAAAATTGCGCCCATGCATTCCATTGCCCCAAACAAGGCAATAGACGACTCAAGCAATGTCTTCGTATTTTCTGCCTGATTTGCTGTTGACTGGTTCACCAATGTTGTTACGAAGATTGATTGGATTAATATAGTGGTACTGACAAACCCGAGACGAGTCTTACGCTGAGCAATGATGTTTATCAATTTTTCCAACATTTGTAGGTTCCTGTACATTTGAACCAATTTTGGAAATGATGTACGAGATTCCTTGAAATACTTCCAGAATAGTTGAATGTTCTCTTGTAAGCTTAGGACTGCCACAGATTCAATGATTCCTAATCCAATCGGTACATTCTTAGCGGCGTAGCTGAGTACAACATAGGTGTTAGTAACAACGAGTATCTTGAGCAGAAATCCTGAGACGTCCTGCTCTTGTCCTGTGCATTCCGGTAGTATCCAGTACAGAGCAATGCTAGGTTTGCAAGGATTTTGAAAATGCAAACCGAAAACAAATCCAAATACAAAAATGACACATGAGTAGCATACCACCTCAGCAAAGATATAATTCAAGATTGAAATGATGGGTTGCTTTTTTAGATCAAATTTTGAGGTAGATTTTTCTTCTGGGAAGTATTTTGAGTCGAATTCGAGGAATCCATTAAGTACCAGGACAATTTCAGAATCATGTTTCAGGAATTCCCAAATAAAAATTTGACCGACTAGATTTATTGTGGGCAAAAAATAGAAAACTATATTCACTTCAGTGTGATTTGAAAAACGCGCAAGGATAAACTGAACAACGATTATGATTGTGAAGATGAGGTGAACTATGGCAGCTAATTTACTTAGAATTCTACGACGGTTTTCGTTGTTCAGGGGACAGAGCTTTTGCTTGGTTGAATCCCATCCGAACGTAAAATTCCCGTAGGAATTTGCGACTTTGCAACATTTCTTTAGGAGGGAAATTGAATTGGTAAACATTGTGATATTTTTTTTAATATTTCCACAGCCAACCGAAGAAAACGACGACCGTGACCTGACTAATGGATGTGGATGTCAGGCATCCTGTGAAAGCCCATCCGCTAACAAAACCTGTGATTCGGATTATTCTAGGTAAAGTAGTGAAAAGCATAGACAGCAACTATTGTTTTGATAGTTTTGCACAAGCCAAAAAAATCTATCGACGGTTTATTAGAAAATGGCGTTTCAAGTCTTCATGTTTGGACAAGAGTTTGATTACGCGTGTGAGAGAGAGTGTGATATGAAAAAATGTTTTCTACGAACATTTTCCTTCGTTCCAGTAATACCGCCTTAAAGTTGTCAAAAATCTGTCTATGTTTATCTTGATTTAGATATGTAAATAAATTTTGAATAAATTCACAGCCTAAACAATGTTTGGAAGTAAGATATAGATATCCCTACCAACTAAAGACAGAAATTTCGGTTTTGTTTTGACGTGCGTATTTTCAACGTGAATGAAATGATGGCTTATTTCCCCTAAAAAAGTTTTTACTCGTGCCTTATAAACTTGCAAAGACAGCCAAATATTTTCAGATCCTGTCACTCCATATTAGTCCATATTGTAGATCGCCAATTGATAGAAAGATACCAATATAACTCATGTAACTTTGAAAATATTTATCAGGTGACCCTCATATATTGTTTCTGCGATTCTCACCAAGCACATTTTTCAATCAGGATACATCTAGAAATGGTTCATTAATGACTTCCACTTTTCGGCAATTCTCAGTCCTTCCCTTTGTGATACCAATTCCCGCAGTACCACCCACACTTGATGTCAACAATTTTTTTCCTCATATAGGTTGCAACAAAACGCCACTTTGATCGGAGAAACGTTTCCCAATAGTCAGTTTGAATTTAATTCATTGATTATTCGAAGACTTTATTGTTGTTTAAAATCCTGTCAAGTAGACTAGGTGATGGCAGTTGGCAATAAGTATGTGATAAGTTCTGTAAAACTGTAAATCCTTTCAAGACAAAGCAACCACCAGGTTTCTATACAAGAGCTTGCTTAATTTAGGTTGACTTGGCCATCATCATGCGTGGATATGCCAGTTGTTAAACCCCAAAAATTCCACTTGTCTGAGAGCCAGCAAACCTGTGATCATTTTGTATATTTCAGATTTGGCTGAAAAATTTTTTAAATATTTAACTCAAGTATTTTGTTCTATGAATGTCCCAAACAAAGCGGTTAGAAATTCTTAATTTTTACTGGACCATCTTTTTTTGTCTGGAGCAGTTATTGTATATTTTCCTAGCATATTTTACCTACAATAGTAAAATTCAGAGTTTGAAGAATATGTTGGCGACCATATTATTTGCAAAAATCAAAGTCCCAGTTGCAACTGCTTGCGGCAATTTAGCGTCGTTATACACAAGCTGAGGCTTATTAAAAACTTATGTGTGTGTAAAACCAAATTATGTTAACATATTGTTCCGTAATATACTCAAATTCATACAATTTGAACGATTCTTCAAATAATTGTTTGGTTTTCTTTGCAAAGTATGGCTTGGTTTACTAATTGGCTTGGCGGGGAAGAATAAGCTCTGTGAACAGGAAGAATTTTTTACTAAGCGAATGTAACGGAAAGTAAATAAACAACGTTTCAAACAAACACAACATTACGTACTGATTTTCGGAAAGAAATTGAAACGCCTAAGTTTTACAATTACGACAAAGTGTGCTCTATACATATTGATTCAATATAAATTCAATTTCGTCACCACTTTCTATTGTTCTATCGTAGCTTCTCAAGAAATTTGATAAAGTCGAAAGTTCAATAAATCCATGGATTGACGTGATCTAAATGTTAAATTGTGAACACTTAAGAATGAAAGTCGAAGCCGTTCTTTTGCCACGATTACGACTAAGTACTACTCTTTTTGAGAGTGGGCTCATGAGTTGTTAATATAAGGAAGTAGCAAATAAATAAATATTCCATTGGTTGGAAAAGTCTCAATTGATTTCTTACGACATATTTTCTTGCAAAAACAGCGATCAAACTTGACAGGTTCAGATTGATTAGATTATTATGAAAAGGAGCATTCAATTTGGCTGGATTATATCAAGCAGGAAATTTTCAGTTGTTTGTGAAACCATGTTAATTTACTGACATTTGTATCTAACATCTAACTTCTTCACTTACCGACACATTGGAGCCAATGGTGACAGTTGAAACCAAATGGATACTTGTCACAGTCCCTAGATTCCATCATATGCGGCTTATCCAGGTACACATACTTTACAGACTGGCGTTATTCTGACGCCGTTTCTGCGAAGCTTTGATTCATATCCTTGACTTTTCGTTTGAATAACCAGTATTGCCTTTTGTTCACTTTTTGATTTTAAAGCTGCTTCACAAAAGTGGGTCAGAAATCCTACCTACAGGTGATAACATCATAGAATTTCTTAGAGCAAGCAAAGCGTGTTGTTTTTTATTGGCAGTAAGCAGGAAGTCGGAGTTATTGCATGACAAAGCTGATACAATCAAGAATGCCCTACACCCATTTGCCCAACCTCCTTGTGGATAAATTTCTTTTGTTAAATCAAAGTGTAGATCATTGGAAATCCTTTTGTATGTTTTTCGCAGATCAATCACGATTAGTATGGTAGCGTTTGTGGCAGTAATCAGTGCATCAATGGTGAATCTAGTACGATCCCGTAATAACTCATCCTTAATTAGTAACTTGTCTATGTGAAAGCTATAAAGAATCACGTGGAAGAGAATTTCACTGACACTGATTGTAAAAGAAAATGGACGGTGTTATATTTTGTTGCCAACCAACATTCTCGCACAAGGGGAAAAGTGTCAACAGACAAAAGTGTAGATTATTGGAAATCCTTTTGAATGTTCTTCACAAATCGATGACGATTAGTATTGTCACGTAAGTGGCAGTTCTCAGCACTTCAATGATTAATGTAATACTCTTCTGTATTAATTCATGTGACTTGTCCATGTGAAAGAGAGTCACATGGAACGGAAATTCAATCACATTGATTGTTTGAGAAAGGGGGTTAGTACTATTGTCGCCAACCAACATACTTGCACATATCCCAGACAAGGTCACAAATGTCAATGGACGCGACTGTATTCGAAGGAGCTGGGGCAAGGTAAGATCATTCTATACTTTCAATTTGTACAATGTCATGAGTACAGCATTTCGTCACGATTTGTGCTCCACTCTTTTCAATAATAATATAGAATATTAAAAAGCATGTACTACTTTACCGATGGCAAAGAATGTTGATGTGCAATTAGAGTTGAATCTTCCTGAGCATGTAGGCACAGTATCGAATCCTAAGTATCTCTTCATGTTTTTTTTTCTTTTTTTAAAAATTAAAGTCAAATACCTTACGGTTGGATGGGGGAAAAATCGGGTGAAAAGAACTTACTTCCGTCTCATTTATGAGACGGGCTAAAAATACTAGTATTTAT
>JAHZMX010005578.1:0-14943 GCA_027743895.1 Seira musarum
ATGATTGTCACAGGAAGTTACTTACAGGTCACACCTTATTTTTGCCAATTGGCGTTCTTTGACAATAATCAGTTCGTAAAACTGATGGGATTCACTAGTTAGTATATAATACGCGTTAGTCAATGCACAAGCCCAATATTATGTTCCATTTGAAAAAAAAATTCAGCCTTTGATCCCGTCGTTATTTGCCGACCGGTTTTTCTCCAAACTTCATGGCGATTACGCAAGTTACCGTGTGGACGGACAGACGGTCACATCGATCAATCCCAATATCATTTCGCTATGCTTAACCTCAGCTGCGTAATAAAAAAATAGGTTGATTTTCATTTCCGCTTACCAATCCAATCCCAAAAGAAGATAATGTGCCACTCATTCAAAACCTGAGTTGAAATCACCTGAAGATTTCCTAAGGTCCTGATTAGACTTAAAGTGAGGAGAAATGTGTCGGACAAAGTGAGTCCTTGAAGTATGAAGAGATAAGGCCCCCTATTAGTCCGTCTACTGAAGAGTACCAGGGCGCAAAGGACATTTCCAATGAGACCGAGAACGCATATCACCAAGGTGACGTAGGATGCCACGAGAAACTTTGTTGTGAACGTGAACATTTAACTGATTGTGAGCTATCGGCTGCCAATTGTTACTTGCTACCTAATTGTAAACTGTGGACAAAATTTTGTCGGTCCACGAATTTCCAACTTCATGTCAAGGACACCAGATAAGTTTTGGTTTTGTTTGCAAAATTTTGCGAATTCAATTATTATGACAGCGGTTATGGTTTGACTTTCGCTTTCTTCTTTGTCTCTGGTGGTAATAAGGAATTTGCAGAATATCTTAAGAAAAAGTCAAATCAAGTTTAGCCAAAACTAAACCACAAGTTTGTCTTGTCAGATTGGATGGAATACATGATTTGAGTAGGTAATTATTTAGCAAGTAAAGCCGAATTAAGTAGTTTATTACACGTTTTTAATTTGCTCCTTGTTTTTACTGAAGGTCAAGAAATTGCATGATAATACATACACATTATACTTATATATGCACTGCCTGGAGAGAAACAAAATACCGGAATGGCTTTAAAGACTATCTGTCTAAAATGAAAACTTGTTCTGTAAATGCATTACCAACAGCGAAATTCGCTGTTGGTAATTATTCGCTGAGCGAATAATTTGCATGTAAAACAAGTCCGATCAGACACGAAATGAAGTGGTTAAAAACTGTACAGACGTAGCTGAGAGTTGAACCAGGGGAAGTATTGATAAAGATTTGATAAAAAAGCTAAAAAATCTGCTATTTCGGTATTTATCCTTTAGTAGGTCTTCCATCGTTGACTGTTAATTTTTTAAAAAATTAAAGCCTTACTTAGGTCTAAGGTTCTGAAAGGCTTTCGAATAAGGTATCACAAGCCATGTTGTGTTGTGATTTGAAATCTATTTCAATCTTTGACTCTACCGTTAATAGTTCACCAAAAATTCTGCCATGTTATAAGTTTTATTCGCGGTATGGAAGGAACTTTTGTTCGGAAGATCAATCGGACGGACAGACGGAAACATCAATATTAAATACTCCACTCATAACTCAGCTTCGTAATAACAAAGTCAGATATCAAAATTTCTATTTACCGACAAGAAAAACTGGAACAAGATTTTGATATCGGTGTAATCAATAAATGTTCAAATAGCAGTATTAGCACTAGGATGACAGGATGAGACTAATCTAGGTGCATAAATCAATAGTTACGATTTTTGGGCAACTGTCACTTTTGTATGATCTGAAAAAAAACAAAACCTAAAAATTAATTTGTGTGAAATTGAGAAAGCAAAATCTACGAGAAGTATAGAATTTATTTTTTGATGAATCCCACTCTTGAAATTATAGTATTCGAGACACGTGAATGAAAAATGCTACGCTAGATTATCCTAAATTTACTTACGAAATCACCGCGGCACAAAGGATTCTATTCGGCCTAATAAGGGAACTCATTTAAGTGCCCGTCTAGTCGCATATAAAAAACATTTATCAGATTTTAGGCTGATTATGAATTCGTAGTCGAAATACTGGAGCTATTTAACAATTACTTGTAGTTTTAATTTATTGCAAAAATATACGATTATTTGGATTAGATTTACACCATTTTGAAAATAATACTGTTGGATATGTAAACCAGATGGTGGAGAAGGTCTGAACTTCGTGCCCAGTGACTGAAAAATAATAATACATGACCAAGGCGATTTATCAAGTTGGTGTCCATCTTCATTTGGATTAATGTATTGTAGATGGATATTTTAACATACTAAAATTAAGGTAAAATATCTCAAGCAATTTGAAAACGGATTCGAAACCAGCGAAAAAAAACCAGTGTGTCTGGTACTATTTGCGATTGGGGACACTTGAATCCGTTCTCTTGTAAGAAAAACATAGCTGAAGCGTAGCTGGAAAAGGGTTAAAGACGAGAGAGTTGCGATTCGCGTACTGATTTTAATATAAGGAAAAATGGTAATGGAAATTATGAATTCCAAAGTAAGCGTGCCTTGACTTTTTTGAGTATTCTTAATTTAAAAAAACATGTAAAAAATTTGCACGAGGGATCTGGGGATTTTTTTCCTCTAAGAATTAATTTTGTGTGACAATTAAAGCTAGAGACCATAATTAGTGGCAATTGTCGAAATGGTTAGACCTGCACTAGGTTTTAACGAATGTCGAGATATGAATTAAATGGACACTCCATCTTATTTCGTCAAATTTCATGTCATAACAATTTTCAGTCATTTCCAAAGCACACGAGATAAGCTTATGCAAAAAATAATGTAGCGTGTTGATTTTAAACGCATCGAGTTGAGTTCCGCACGCTGCGCTGCACGAACGGAACAAAAGTGTCATACTCAAAAAGCCTCCGTAAAATATGTACTATAAATAATTAATTAAACCATACAGCATGACGATTTTACCTGACTTTGGGAATGCGGTCCGGAGATGGTAAAAGCTGATGAATATAGCGTTTACGTTGCGATCTGGGAATACAAAGCTATATTTCGAGCTCAATAACTGATCAAACTGACAAAGGTGCAGAATAAAATAAGAAGGATCAATTAAATATTCCGGCTCATTCCACGGAACCTCTTATATTTGCATGGACAGTGCTACAAAATTTTTGGAAGTCTCACTTTTCCCCTAACCTTGACATTATATTAAAATTATTCTAATGACAATGACCTTCACCAAAGTGACACCTGCTGAAGTAGAGAAAAACGGTAAGGAAGAATCAAGCTTGGAGAAAACTACTCCACCGGGAAGCTGGCTTCAGAGGAAACTGTATCAAATCTGGTACTTGACATACGGATTAATGTTGGTGGGAGTTAAGATGAAGTTATTTATCGAAATTTGCTACCGTAAAAGGAGCTATGATCCCACAGATGAACCAAGTAAGTTTGCATTCACAGCTTTTGATATTTTTTTGAGAAATGAAATCCAAATATTTTTTGTTTGAGTAGGACAACCTGGTGAAGTCGTTGTAATCACTGGTGGACCTAGTGGCATAGCTTATCATCTTGCAAAGAAATTTTTGCAGTTGGATTTCATCGTTATCATGGGCTGCAGGGATGTAAAATCCAGTCAGCGGAAGGTGGATGGGATGAGAGCAAATGGAATCTTACGTGGAAAAATCCATCTTCTTCCACTTGATTTAAAATCGTTGGTTTCAACGAAGATGTTTGCAGACGGGGTTTTGAAAATTACAAATAGGATTGATTTTTTGATGAATAATGGTAAGCAAAACTATAAAAGTCAGAGATGAAAATATTTTGTAAGAATTAAACTGAATGACATTTTATAATCCCGATACGGGATTAAAAGGGATTAAAAATTGTTGCCGTCGCAATCGGTTTCCTTAATCGTTCCTTATAATTTAAAATCTAATTTTCACGTAAAAGCCTGTTAAGTCTTTTATTTGCTTTCCGAAATAGCTGGGATCATGATGACACCTTACGAGCACCGAAGATGGATATGAAGCACAATTCCAAGTGAATTACTTAAGTCATTTTCTACTCACGTTACTACTACTCCCAACAATTAAGAAGACAGCCGAGGAACGGAGTGACGGTTCAAGCTGTAGGATTATCAGTACAACTTCTGGCTATCATCTTGCTGGAAATTTGAATTTTGATGATTTGGAATCAAGGTAAGTGCCTGAGTGTTGCGGTAACCTCTATTCTTCAAGATTGAGAGGATTCGATTGGATTAGATCCAATTGTTCTAATTTCTCAGTGAAAGTACCGGTATTTACCACTAAATGATTTTTCCCACTTACAATCCCGTTAATTTTTTTACATTTAGAAAAATATACTCAGCCCCTATATGCTATTTTGACTCAAAATTATGCCAAATGATCTTCACAAAAGAGCTGGAAAAGCGACTCCAGCAGGAGAAAGTCAACATCCATGCGTTTGCCGTGCATCCCGGTGGCATACCATCAGACTTGTGGAAAAATTCAGGATTTTTACATAGAACAATGGCTTGTTTCCTCAAGCCCTTTCTGCCAGTAAGTGTTATATTTAGGATTTAATTAAAGTTGGAATGTTCAGCTGGAAAATTTAATGATTATTTAAAATGATGAGACCCTTGAAGATGGTGCAGATGCTTTGATGCAAGCCGCTCTATCAAGTAAACTGGAGAAAAAGGGTGGATCTTACCTTGAGCAACTGAGGTTAACTAGTCCACATTCTCAGGCGAATAATGTGGAATATCAAAAGGAATTATGGAATCGGTCGGAACGTCTGTGTCAAGCTTTTGGATAAACGTCGTGGGTATACTTTTCAAATAAGTTGCAATTCATAATGCTATATGATGCATTGAAAAAATTTTCAACCGAATCTTGCCGTAGACAGCTAAAAACAAAATAATAAAATTAACAGTATTGATGCAGTTTTCAAGAACTTGATTGTCTTGATATGAATTGAAAGGAGATTTAGGAGAGCTTTTGAGTGAGCCATCGAAAGCTGTAGGTTACATTGAAAATATATTTGGACGGTCTCATGCCGCTGACCGTAAAAAGTATAGAAAGGACCATAGACGCTTGGTATTCATCAAGTGCTAAAAATTTTCAACGGATTTATGTTTTTTGACTTGCTCTTTCATACTGTGAAAATATTGCGGCGGAAAACACCAAGTTGCATTGTAAAAGCATGGCAAATGGCAACCACAGTGCAACAACGGTAAACTCTGTAAATTACTACTATTACTGCCCTTCCTGATCACTAAATATCTCAAGTAAGTGGCCAACCTGCACATTTCTTCAAACCTTCAGCAAAAATTCTCCATTTCTCAATCTACAGAATTATCTAATTTTTATCAAATGTGCAGGCTGGTCAGTAGAGAAATGGACTTGGCCTGGAAATGAATACTAAGCGTCTATGGTCCTTTTAGAGTAAAAATTTTTCGAAAACTTTCAAATGAGCAATTAAAAGTCATTTGTGTAATGCAAAAAAATGAACGAAAAATGCAGTTCAGTTATCATTATCAGTTACAGTATATTCTGATTTAGAAGGCGGCGTTTAAATAGAGCGCGGGTCTGAAATAGAACGGTGGTGTAAGTGTAAAATAGAAATCATAATGACCACACCTGCCTATTAAGCAGCTGCGCAGCACAATTATCGCATGATTTTGATCAAAAACTATATATTTTCTGCGCTTAATTTGATTTAGGCATCCAAATGGTGCACGAGTTTGGTATAAAATGTAAATCAATAACTTCCGTTTGCAAATATCTGACCGCTTGCTTTTTAGGAAATGATTAGAACGCGAGTCTGAAATAAAGCGCGGGTCTGAAATAGAGCGCGGTAGGTTAAAATGGAGAATTCGAATAGAACGCGGGGCGTTCTATATCAGAATAGACGGTACGCGATTTTTCTCATGACACTCCAAAGTGAAATCGCGCTGAAATCCTTTTTTTTTAAATTTCGACTTAAATACGAAAATCAGTTTATTCCATTACATTTTTATTTCATTCATACAGAGGAACAAAATCATACAAACGCAAGTCAATAATGCTCAATCATTCTTCATTTTTACAAATTAAATTTTGTCAAGATTACTTTCCTTAGAAGCTATTGCAGACATCGATGTTTTAGTACTTTCACTACCACTACTACTACTACCGGAAATTCCTTTCTTCTTTTTCTTCCCACAAAATATTTGCTGACAAACAGCAATAAAAACCCTTCGAAAGCTCCGACCAAGCAAGCAATAAATAATGAAATTCACGCTTGAGTTGAGCACATAAAAAATGTCCGCGAGAACATTAATTGTATAATCATAATATTCATGAGTCCTCATGTAATCACTCCAGCCATAATTCATGATTCTTCTGACCATTTCGAAGGAGTAACAAACTCCGAAGATGACAGTTACTCCCATCAGCATTCTATTTACTGATGATTCATCGGTATTCTTTTCCTTGTCACTTGTTCGAATTTCCTTTCTATTCTTTGAATGTTGTCGTAACTATTTCAAAATTTTAAGATAATCAAAATTAATTTTGAAAAAAAAATCTTTTATGGTAGCATAATTAAATTGTCTTACCGCCCAAAATACCAACAAATTAAAAATCAGAACCAGGAGAAACGGTAAGAAATGGACAATGATTGCCGCATACAAATCAAAACTGTAATGATGAGGGTCGAAACATGTACTGTAGGCAAAGCTGAATATGGCTATGAAGACACAACCAAAAAATATTAAAATTGATATTCTCTTGCTTCTCGTTAGTGTCAGGTATCGGGATGCCTGTAGTGGATAGTTCACAAAGAGAAACCTTTCCAGTGATATCGCAACCGTGAAGTATTTCGTTGACAATGTTGCTAAAAATTGAAAAAAAAATATTCTAGAAAAAATTGAAATAAAAAAAGTCAGTGCTTGGCTCGCGCATCCGTTATACTCATATCAACGCTATAATATTTTTTTTATTAATTTTCAGCAGCTTTTGTGCGTATTAATTCATCATAAAAGCAGAAAAATAAACAAGCTTACAAGGAAACATCCCTCAGTGCCCCCTACACTTGAATATTAGACATTAGTTTTTTAGATCAGTTTTTTATGCAGATTACGACAACACCTTTGGTTTTTTGTCAATGACCTAAAAATAAGCACAAATGTCATTTTTTTATCCTGATAAAGAAAATAGAATATTTCCAGTTTTAAAATCGGACGCTATGTTGGATATCGTGCTATGATGTTTAGCATGTGATCAAGTAGGAGTAAATTATTTTATTTTGACCATTAGACAAATTACCGATACCTTTATATTTAGCGTGAAAAAACTGATCAGAAAATGTGTCTTATATGCAACTACAGGAAGGCATTTGGGGATGTTCCCTTGTTTGAGTAAAATAGCAAAAAATAACACAAAAATTTACCAAAAAAGCGGTTTTCGGCCAACACTGACAAGACAATTGACAATGACAAAAAGATTATGCAATTTTCAATATAAATTTCCGCTTACCAATCCAATCCCAAAAGAAGACGATATACAATTCATTCAAAACCTGAATTGAAAACAAATGAAGATTTGCTAAAGTCCTGATCAGACTCAAAGTGAGGAGAAACGTATCGGACAAAGTGAGCCCTTGAAGAAGGAAAAGATAAGGCCCCGTCGTAGTTCTTCTATTGAAGAGGACAAGGGCACAAAGGACATTTCCAAGGAGACCGAGAACACATATCGTCACGGTAATGTAGGACGATACAAGAAACTTTGTCGTGAACATTTTACTGACCGGCTCGACTTAACTGTCAATTACGAACTGTCAACTGCGAAGAAAAAAATTTATTAAAAATTTTGTCGGTCCAGTCCAGGAACTTCTCACGTCACCGAGAGAATTCCCGTGTGAAATGTACACGTGATTGGTTTTGGGTTTTAATGTTTTGTTTGCAAATTTTTTTGCGAATTCGCTGTGTGTGGTTGTTGGTTGGTTTGGCTTGGCTGTAAAAATAATAAGCAAATACCAATTTGCAGAAGAAATGAAGTAAAAAAACAGTCTCAAGCCAAAGCCAAACCACAAGTTTGTCGGATGGAATGCATGATTTGAGTAGGCAATGAATTAGCAAGTAAAGCCGAGCCGGTTTATTACACGTTTTTAATTTGCTCTTTGCTTAATATTGAAGGTCAACAACGGAACGTGCATAAGACTTATATGAGCTGGCTGGAGAAATGCTAAAATACAGGAATGCCTCTTAAGCCTACTGTCTAAATAAAATTTTAAAAAAACTTGTTCTTTAAAGACGTTTATTTGAGACATTATCAACATCAACAACGAAAAAATTTGCATGCAAAACAAGCCCGATTACAGCAGATATACATTTCTCTGTAACTTGATTACTTTAAGAAAAGATAAACATCAGTTTTGATTTGATGAATGTGATGTAAATACAATGAAACACCGAAAACATGAAATGTATTAGTGCCTATTTGTATTTTGGTTATTTAATCATGTGATTCTAGATGCCCATGAGCTATTTATATTTGTGTGCATATGTACATTATCATTTTATGAAATGTTTTTCTGTGGTTGTGGTAATAATGTTCAAAAAAGTTCGTCCGTGTCTCCTGGAAGGGCAAAAAGCTGACGTCTATTTCCGGAGAATTTGTGACATGCGCATCATGTGTCCATACATAGAAAACTTAACATGATTGATTTAAAAAAAAAAAACATTTGAAGCAAATAGTTACCGTAAATTAAAACAAAAATATGTTGGACAGTTAATCTATTTTCGAATTTCGATGAGTTTGACGCGGATGTTAAATTTGAGCTCGAACTGGAAAATGCCTATATGTTCTGATTTATTTACAGAGCAAGTTTCAATATATCCTGATTCGTTTGTACTGTAATTAATATAAGATTGATAGTTCTAAAAAAATTTAAAAGCTCGAGTATATCTGGAAAATTTAGCGAATAAATACTTTCAGACTACATGATTTAATGTTGACTAATAACTCACACCGTTCAGAAATTCCCGGAGGGCATCTACAGTTTACTAAAATGTTCCTTCCTACGCACGTGTTGCATTGCATTGCACGCAAGTGAGCAAATAAGATTATGTTTTTATGTACCTACGCTATGCATTGTGCACATATCGGTCCACAATCACAATCAGAGCTTCAAATTCTAAACAATTTCTTTAAAATGCACCGGAATACCTATACAATGTAATACAATGAGAGGTACGCTCACGAGCCACTGCCGCGATTACGGATTCAATCATTTGACTTTATATTGCATTGTGGCTTGCAATGGCATTGACACTTATTTACACAGACAGACTACATCGCAATGTAATCTTGAAAGAAATTCCTTTTTCTATTTATCTCTGGACTTGTACCGCTGCCGCTTCTTCTTGTGATATGTTTACTTTACGAGGTAAACAAAAATATTAAATGGATCGTTTGACATAAATTAAATTGGATAATAAAATGGTGATGATTATGGTGGCACGTTTAATTTATTTTTAGTAATTTAATTTTTATTGAAGAATCTGGGATCAAGTGATGATGTAAGTCAAGTCATATAAATAACTTTAGTTAGACTATTGGAATTTTTATTCCTGGAATCATATCATTGAGACAATGTCGTTTTTGTCAATTTTTGTCATAGTCATTTTGTAACTCATTTAATAATTTTCATTTTCAGTTCATCGGTCAGCAACAAAAAAAATAACTCTGAAGCATCAAAATGACAACTAAAACTGAAACAAATAATCAAGGAACGGAGAAATTAGATGAAGAAGAATCTCAATCTCAGAAACTACAAAATGACGACGAAATTGACAGCAATACCCTTCTTCCCAGATTTGGAATCGACGATGTCCTCTGCATATTATTTTCTCTGTTCATGTACTCACTGGACGTTGGAACAGACATTTATGTGGCGTACATGTACTACACGAAATCATATTGGGTTTATTTTGCATTAACCCTTGTATTCGTGGTTGCACCGGCTTTGGCGATGACTGCTTTGAGCCTTCGATGGTACTTAATTAATTAAATTAACAATCTTGCAACAAGGGAATCCTCCGAAGTGTCTGCCAGAATCGCATAAATGAACCCGTTTTCAATCACTGCAAAAATGTCAGTGAGTTTTTTATTTTCAAGCGATTGTTTGCATGACCTTGGCTAAAAATTGACATCATTTACCTCATAACCATCGTGGTATCATCATCAATCTTCCGACATCTGGAAAAGGAATTTATCCGGTGACATGAAAGAAGGTCGGCAAATGTCAACATTTTGATGCATCACATTAACTGCCCCACTAACATTCTTGTCAGAGCCAGATATGGGTTTCCTGATACTGGCTTATAATTGTGATGGTGAGAAATGTGGATCCTAACCCAAACGTAATGTAAAGGAAAATGAAAAATAGAACAAAAATTGAGGTTACTTTTGCAGTGATTAAAAACAGATTCGAACCCTCGAAACGGATAGTATGACTTGTACTTGATATTAGCAAGGGCACTTCGGGGGGTTACCTTGTAAGGATTTTTAAATAAATTGTGAGGTTGACTCCAAAAATTAAGATTTTTGCTTTCATTTTTTTCCATGGAAGAAGGTATCTTTCAGACTTTCAAAATCAGGATCGACATTTACCGAGGCCGTCCAATAAAAAATGGGCAATCCGAATTGTTTTCCTAGTGCTTCTACAGGCACCACTTTTGAGGTAACCACAACTACAATTAATATTGCTTTTTAAAGACATGGGTTGGAAGTTGGAAGGTCCATTACAATTAATTGATTCCATTCCAGGTACATTGACTCCTTGTATTACGGTGTAAAGAGTTGGATCGCATCAACCCGAAATAATTCACGAAAACAACTAAAATACTACGAATTAATGGTCCATGAAAACGTGGACTCTGCTTTATTAAAACTGTTTGAAGCATTCATGGAATCCGCTCCTCAAGTGACTCTGCAGTTGTACATTTTAATGCTCCATTTTAACGATCCAGAGGGTCAAGGACCATTTGAAAATATAAACATTAAATGTAAGTCCTTAAAAACGGGAAAGCCGACTGTGACTACGGTTCTTTTAAAAACATTGCGTGATTTTTTGCAGATCAATATTTTGGAATAGCCACATCCCTGCTCAGTTTAGCCGGTTCTTTGTCTGCATATAATAAAGCAGTGAGATGTCAGCCGAACAAAGGGAATATTTCGTGCAAAGCGTTTTGGGTACTTTTTGCATGGCACCTGTGCGGAATAAGTATGTTCACGAAATTGTCCTTTATTTAAGATATCTTAAAAAAATACATACAAGGGAATTACCTCAAGTATCACTCTAAATTGCATGTACCAGACATACTGTCTAGATCAACTTTTCCTACTGGTCCTGAATCCGTTCTCAAATTGCTGAAGATATTTCACAATTGTTTTTATTTTAATTTTTTTATTCCAAATCAGAGGCCCCGCGTGGTGAAGACGGGCCCTGGATACAACAGATTTAAGAATTATGGTTTTATGAAAATAGTGAGAATACAACGGGCTTACTTCGCTCGCCCGAAATTTTTTAAAGGCGGATGGGAAATAGCAAGTTTCAGATTAGTACGCTTGACATTTACGAAATCGAAAAGGTGTAGTTTAGCTAGGACACCCTTGGACCCTGGATTGATGTATCCTGTTCTAAATACGTATTTATTTGGACATGGATCGATATCACTTATTTATGCCTTGTCCTGGGATTATTTTCCCAGCCAAATATTGGCGAAATGGGACAACGCGGGCATACTCGTTGATGTCGATTCGTGGCAATGCAATGGATTGTAAACGGCATTTCAAAACGAAATCGAATTTTACAGTTATTGTCAAATATCCCTAGTAATTAGGAAATGGATTCGTAATCAGCGAAAAGTGTTAATTTAGGCTGCATATCTGTTTATATGCACTTAGCGGCGGCACTTGAGGTTGTTCCCTTGTAAATCCCGTAATTACCTAATTCATTTCTTAAAAATTCTAGCATCAAGAGTGCTTGCCTTAGCCCTTTTTGCAGTGACGTATCCACTCCTGATTGTAAGTCAACTTTAATTAAACCCATATTAACGAGGAAATCTTTACAACTGCAAAATTAATTAATTTTATTTTTATTATTCAAAGCTGCCTTTCTGCGTATCCCATTGGATGGTAATGCTGATATGGGTAACCTTCCAGCAAAAACGAAATCGAGAATCCTGCCACAAATGCGGATGTGAAGGAACACTTGAGGGAACGCTCCTGAATATAGGCGTAGCATTCATTTACATCTTCACATTCTTCAACATCCGGGAAGGAGCTACACGCCACAAATACATGATATTTTACAGTATCATATTTGTGGAGAATACGGTTCTCCTACTCCTTTGGTTTTATTTTGGATCAACACTTCCACAAATTGAATGGCTTAATTCAACAGTTCCATTTGTTGGACTTTTTGGAAACTACGCAATGTTTTTTGTTGGACTCATTTTCATGGTTTTATATTATAAATGTCTTCATCCGACAATTGGACGATATCGGGAACATGTGGATGGAGCGACATTGGCCTTGCGGAACAGGAACTCTCGGAATAGTAGCCATAGCAATCAATTGTCAATGGGACTAGCATTAGCTCCAATCTAATCTAAATAATTTTTATGGACTTGACTACGTCACGTACTCTACGTGACTACTTGACAGTGACATTCTGTGAAAAATAAATGGAATTTCCGGCGGAAGTTTCAAAAACCTTGTTTTGAATTTAAATACGAAAACTTTATTTATTATAAAATATAATAAATAAAAAATAATCTATAAATAAATATTTTAAAATGTTTTATAAAAATCCTTGACAAAGGGATTCAGATCGACTCCAAAGACGATCCTGCAAAAGTTCATTCTGAACTTCAGTTTTGGAAACTGAGATTTTCAGTCCATCAAAATATGATCCTCCTCTCTCCTCCAAATCGCTTGAAAGAGCGCAATGAATTATTGCGTCAGCTCCGTCTGCTGGTGCCTGAAAGGAAAAAAAATTGCAAGGATGAAGACTTTTGAGGAGTTCATTTCCCAGTGGGAAAATGATTTTCCCAGGAAATCTTCAAATGATGAAAGTCTATGGCATTAAGCAAGTAGGGTGCCTTACAGGCCAAATAGGTTTCGTACAAGACGCTACGATCCGATGAACTACTTCAGCATTGCTTGCCAAATCGGTTGGGATGATGCCAGGATGTATAGCAAAAACGTGGATATTAGCTTTCTCTTTTTGGAGCCGCGTTTCAAGATGTTTTGTGAAGAGGACTAGACATAACTTGGAGTCAAAGTAGCATTTGGGGGATACGTAGATAGACCTGGAGAAATTGACCAATTGAGTTTTACTAAGAAAATTCATATCAGGTCCGTTCAAATCTGTTAATTAATTAAATCCACAATCTCACCTCTTCTCCAAATCATCAAAATCCAAGCTTCCAGCTAAATGATAAACTGAAGTAGTATTGACAATCCTACAGCTTCTATCATCTCCCTTTTCCCCCGCCGTTCTTTTCATTGTCGGGAGGAGTAGTAAAGTGAGAAGGAAATGACTCAAGTAATTCACCTGGAATTGGGCTTCATACCCATCTTCCGTAGATTCATATGGCGTCATCATGATCCCAGCTATAAAAATTGCAAAATAATTGAAATAACATTTCATTATTTTTCAAAGATTGCTGTATCGGTATTTCAGTTTGCACACCATTATTCATCAAAAGATCAATTCTATCAGTTTTCTTCAAAACCTCTTGAGCAAATCTTTTCGTCGAAGCGAGGGATTTCAAATCAAGTTGGAGAAGATGAATAGTCCCACTCTCAATTCCCTTCGATCTAATCTCATCCACTTTCTTTTGGCTGGAGCTCACATCCCTGCATCCCATGATCACGGTGAAGTCTAATTCCAAAAATTTCTTTGTCAGTTCGTGAGCTATGCCCCGAGGTCCGCCAGTGATGACAACGACTTCACCAGGTCGTTCTGGACGAAACAAACAAGAACAAATGAACCACAAATAACGAACTCCGATTTAAATATTTTAGTGACTTGTCTCAATTTACTTGGCTCATCTCCAGGATCGTAAGTCCTTCTTCGGAAGAAACGCAGCTCCGTGAACATTTTCATTTTCACGAATAATATGAATATGCCATACAGCAAGTAACAAATGCTGTAGAAGTTTCTCAAATATCGGCTTCCAGGTGGCTTTTGGGAAACAATTGGAGCTCCGCCATCGTTATCATGTTTCATCGTCTCTGACTCCGAAATTCTCTCCGGCTTCAGCTATAACGGCGGAGTCCTTTTGTGTCGGTTGATGACAATCTTTGACTGAGAAAAATGCTGGATAATTTTTACACTCCAACACTACTTACTTACTCGTCTAAAAATTACTGATGGGGTAAATTAAGAATGTCTTTAAAGGCAAATTACAGCAGGTTTAAACTTCCAAATAATCCAAAGATTTGGGACTGGAATAGGAAATGAAAAGATTTGATTTGATGCTACCTGTACCCAACTTGGGATATTAATAAGCAAGTGAGACATATGATTTTGGCTATTTAGTGTGAGGGCATGGAGAAGTGGACACAGTTCATTATAATCTTGTTTGTGATTCCAGTAGGTTTTTTTTTGTACAGTGTAATAAGTAATGTGTAAGTATGCTCTCTCATTTTTTTAGGATCCAGAAGGAGTACACGGAGCATGGAAAAAAAAATTTTGTATGGCTTGAAGCTGAAATAAAAATTGATGCACTAAATCTTATCAAAAATCAATGTCTCATAAAAGGTCAATGAGTTCATCTACATTCGTGTTTTGTATTCAACATCACTCTCAGACAACTAAATTTCTCTGCGTACCTATTTCAAATCAGCGACATCGATAAATAAGAGCAGGATCAAAGGTTGGATTCTTTGTCAAATGCAACAAATGGCTTGTTATA
>JAHZMX010005579.1:0-10238 GCA_027743895.1 Seira musarum
CATTTCTACACCAAATGAAGGGGGCATATCGATACATAGCATTGTGTACATTACGGATTCTTTGTCTATTCCCAATTCCCAACACCAATGATACTATTTTTGAGATGGAGCAGAAATTAGGCAAAACAAATTATTTTAGAATCCATTGAAAGTAGATTGAAATATAATTTATTTAAATGCATTTATTTTCAAATGTCAGTTTTCATAATTTCTGATCCTTCATAATACTTACTGCTTAAAAACTTACATTATACTTAACTTTAACTATGTCAAAACCAGAAAACCCAACGCCTTGATCAATTAACGAAAGTTAATTTGTAGCTGTCAAAACGCATATTATATCCAGACTGGCATTAGAATAATATCGACGGTTCGTTGGACAACCATGTAAAAATACAAGGCCACAGTTTCCTTTCTTATAATAAAAAATGAACCACAAACATACCCCATAGGCCTTATTGTTCTCAAACGCTTTTGAATCAGTCTTCTGTCATTAACTCTAACAATGTTAACGTATTCATTTTTCTTATCATTTAATATCCGACTGGTTTTATCCAACACGCTTGACATTAGTGAAGTAGTAACGTAAATCGTGATAAACAGAACTGCTGACAATGCTGGGGCAAACCAAAATAACCAAAGCGGAAATTGGTTGTAAACTTTTAATGTGCACACATTAGCTAAAACGAGCTGAATGAACATGTTTCCATAAAATGCTAGATTTACAGAACTGCAAAATTTTGCAGTTATATTGCGGGTCAAAGAGAGCACGGAATACAATTTAAAAAATGCTTGGTTTTGTATTTTAAAACTTGAGATTATATGAATGCAGTGAAGATTAAGTTCATTAAAATAAACGGATATTGAAAATACTAGCGATCCGACCCGTCCAATTTCCAAAGAACAAGTTGCCAACAAATATACACGCAAAAGAAATCGCAACCAGAGCATTCCATCTGGAATGACTAAGGTTAAAATATAATTGAATGGATCCAATTGAGCAGCGAACAAACCCATCGGAACTATGGTCAATAATAATATGCATGTACTAACGATTTTCATTATGGTCGAAATCACAATCCATTCCTTCTTTTCCATAAACGTTTTTGACAGCCTGGGTTTCCGTTTTACTAGAATCGTCAGTAGTTTTTCAGTTTCGGATATACCTTTCAAAAAGTTTTCAACTTCCGCTGTTGTGAAATAAGCAAGAGTAGATAAACTAATGCAACAGTCTGCGGTTAAATAACCCACAATGACTTTCGCGAGATCTTCGGGCCAGTAAGAAAGTACATTCAATATACCGGATGCTGTACCAATTAGGAAGACTATTATGCCCATGTGAATGTACCAAAGTGTGTAACGTTTAGAATTCACGCCTTCTGAATAGAATTGGTTCGATTGGCAGTCCCATTCCAAAATTGGTTTTGAAGGGACAAAGTCAAATAGTTTTTGATGCCATGTAAGTGCTGATGCACAGTGGGACTGAATTCTACATTCTTTGTTTCTGGTTTCTTTCTTTTCAGTTGTATTGGCCATTTTAATCGTACTCAGTACTCCGGAGGCTTTGTGGTTGTTACGAAATTTCTAGACTAAAAGTGGCTTCAATGTTTGGACGGTCTTCGTTTGCAACCGCATTTCAATGCACCTCCTACTATTTTTAACCAGCCTTTTTTATGCTCATCAGTAATTTGTAGTTTCGACGGATGCCTTGCTTAAGAATACCAGTAGTTTCAACTTTCGTGGCCGAATTCGCAAATAATCGATTTGTGCTCAATTTTTACTGCTAATGCCTATTGTCTGTTTCCTGCGTGGGTGAATTACACCGTATAACTTTGTTGGACATTTAATAAAAGATGGATAAGATGGATTTATATACCAAAATTAATAGTTGCGAGACTTCGTACCTTAAATCAGGAATTTGTTAGGGTTTTACATTTCCTGGGTTCGATATCCCAGGACGGATATCATCTCTAATTTCTAAGCATTTGCCAATTGCATATTACCCTGTAGCAAAAAAAGCAATATAATTTTGACTTTTTTGTACCTTTCTTTTTGAAACCTTGACTGCATGAGGTAGTGAAAATTCAGGTTTTGAAATATTCTTATGAAATTTTCTTCGTGATTACCATGTTTATATTATAATGTTTCCACCCTCTTCCGTTCGCTAATCGAGTGATAGCTTATATAATAAAATTATGACAACCATCTGGTGGTATCGCTCGTGAATGTCTATAGTCTATACGCCTACATGTCTCTATGATGGGACGGGCTGACTAAATTCAGACCTTAAAATTACCAGACAGTCGCATCGAAAAAATCAAAATGACGTTAATGACACAATATAAAGATTTGGGTTTCATGGAACCAACTTGCATTTCTATTTCGTACCAGTAATCAACGTACGACAATAAGTATATTTGTACCTTTAATAGAAAATAAACTACATTTTGTGTTGCAAAAATATGCTGTTTTATAAACTGCAAAAATGAAGACGTTGCGCAACCTTTCTGAAAATATGTTCCATTATTTTGCGGAAACTTGTTTATAAAAGTTATTACTTCAAAGTTAAAACTCTATTTCACAATCCCTTTTTAAGTTCACATGTGCTATTGGGGGAACTACCAATAGTCCAAATATAATTTTTCCTTTACCAGAAAAAAGCAGATCCTAACTGGCTCACTCTTAATGAAACAAACAACTAAATAATTGATGCATTAAAAAGGTTAAATAAATTCACAATTCTTATGAATTCATGTCCAATTCTGGCATTAGTAAGAAATCAACAGTTCTTTGGACAACCATGTAAAAATACAAGGCCATGGTTTCCTTTCTGATTTTGAAAAACGTACCGCAAAAATAACCCAAAGGTCTAATAGTTCGGAAAAGTTTTCGAATCAAACATCGATCTTTAGTTCTAGCAACTTTAAAATTTTCACCTTTCTTATCGTCTAAGATTCGACTGCTTTTATCCAGCACAATTGACATTAGTAAAGTAGTTATGTATATAGTAATAGAAATAACTACCGACAACGCTGGCGCAAACCAATATAACCAAAAGGGAAACTTGTTGTAAAATTTTAGTGTACACACATTAGCCAGCACTAATTGTATAAACATATTCCCGTAAAAAGCGAGATTTAAATTACTGCAAAATTTCACTGTTATGTTGCGGATTGAAGAGAGCACCAAATACCATTTAAAAAATGCTTGATCTTCGATCGTAAAACTTGAAATTATATGAATGCAGTGAAGATTAAGTTCATGGAAATAAACGGATATTGAAAACACTAGTGATGCAACTCTCGCTATTTCAAACATGCAAATAGTCATTAGACAAAAACGAAGTAAGAACATCAGCCAGGTCATTCCAAATGGAATCACAAATGACAAAGTATAATTGAATGGATCCAATCTAGCAGCTAGTAAGCCAAGTGGAACAATGCACATTAACAATATTCCGGTACTAACAATCTTCATTATCATTGAAATTGCAATCCATTCGTTGCTTTCCATAAATTTTTTTGTCATCCTGGGCTTCTGTCTGGCGAGAATCGTCAATAGCTTGTTCGTTTGGGATATGCCTTGCAAAAAGTTTTCAGCTTCGACTGTCGTAAAATAAGCAATAATAACCATGCTTATACAGCAGTCTCCCATTACATAAGAAACAATTACTTTGGCGAGATTTTTCTGCCAGTGAGCAAGTACGCTCAAAATACTGGATCCGGCACCTATAATCAAGACGAATATAGTCATGTCAAAGTACCAGAGAGCGTAACGCTTAGAATGTAATCCTTCTGAATAGAATTGGTTTGCTTTGATGTCCCATTCGAAAATTGGTTGGGAGGGGACGAAACCAAATAGATTTTGGTGCCATGTTAAGGCTGATGCACAGTGTGACTTGACTTCGCACACTTTCTTTGTGGTTTCCTCAGCTTTAGTTTTATTGGCCATGATGATATAATGACGGTTTGGCGAGGCAATGTCAGAAAGAAATAGATTTTGATTTTATTGGACCATTATTCTCGTTTTGCACCAGGAATTCGTCAAACTCGAAAAGTTTTGATGGTTATGCGGATTCCATTAGTTTTTGGAAATGTATATTTCATAAATGAAGCAAAAGACTATTTTTTCGATAAACAACACAACACCTGAACCGAAGGCCATTTTTTGTGTATGATGGCAATTGAATTATAAATTAGTTCAAATCAAACCATTATCAGCGCGATCCTGGGATAAAATATTCTTATCTCGCGGCACACATCTGAATTCTGAGGAGTACAAAATGATTTTTTACTATGGAAAATATTTATTATTTCAACCAAAGCACCAAAACACTTATGGGGACAGTTGCAATTTCGCAATATTAAAAAAAACCTGAAATAGATAACTCTCCGCATAATGCTTCTGAAAACAACTTATGTACAATCATTTTTCACAATTGGCGGATGTTGCATGTCGTTAATTTTTTATTTTTCGAGGTTATTTTACGACTACAATTATTTAAATGACTTTCTCACAAGGGAACACACCCGAGTGTCTCCCCTGCACTTGTAAATTGACATTCATTTTCTTGATCAGTGTTTGACGCTGACTATATGAATCTACTCTCAGCTTTTGTATTAGGTCCAAAAATTTGTTATGTATGTTTCGTCACATGCTACACATCATGGTTTGATTTTAAGCTTGACGTCTCATCGTAAAACTTTCCAAATGCTTCCGTTTGTAACTCGGCGTATTTTACATGTATATAAAAATATAATTGTTATGGGTCTTACACAAAAATACAACGGATAAAATCGTAATCAGCAGAAAAAAAACTGAATCAGAAAATGTATTTTTTCAAATGTCAGTGGACACCTGGGATTTTTCCTTGTCAGATGTTGAGACAGTTGTATACCTTTATGTAAAACTGTTGATATGAGAGTTTCAGCCGTCGTTTTTTAATCCTTATTATCGAAATTGATTTTGTCTGTTTTAAACGCACAGGAAGATGAAAGCAGTTACAACGGACATTATAGAAAAGGTGCTTCGATGGGTGTCTAAAAAGCAAATATGTACTTACTTTACACTGTACGGATGGGAGGACGAAACCATAATTATGCTTAACTCTGCTTGTGAAACCGACAAAGGGTATGTCTAAATGAAAGTCATAATAGTTACTTTACTCTGAAACGTGTAAGTAAGTACAATTACTAATTCAGCTGTGAGCAACACTTATTCAGCTATGTACGACATTCTACTTTCTAACAATTAGTATTTTCTAGTTCCAACTAATGCGATATCTTCAGTTAATTTTTACAATTTTCAGGCATCAATAATCAATACGTCTTCAAGAAACACCGTATATGACAAAGTCGAAAATGTAACTTCATGCTAATCATAAATTACCCCGACCCAACTCTTTCTGTCCGCTCGTCTAAAAATGCAAGGCCGGCAACAATATCGCATCTACAGTTCTATCTAACACCATGTAAAAATACATTGCTAGGGTATCTTTTCTGATGGTGAAAAATGCTCCACAATAATATCCTACGGGTCTAATTGTTCTAAGGCGTTTTCGAATTAACCGTCTGTCTTTAAGACTAACAATACCAAGGTCTACGTCCTTTTTAACTTTAATGATACAAATAGTCTTATTTAACATGGTTGACACTAATAAAGTAAAAATTAAAATCGTTATTGAAAAAACTGCAGACAATGTAGGAGCAAACCAGTATATCCAAAATGGAATTTTGTTGTATAATTTCAATGTAGCCACATTCCCTAATACAATTAAAATGAACGCATTTCCGTAAAACGCAAGGTGTAAATTACTGCAATACCCTTCAGCCACGTTGCATGCTAACGAGAACAATCGGTACCATTTTAAGAATGTTTGGTCTCTTATGGAAAAATTTGAAATAATATGAATACAGTGATACGTTAGTTCATGATAGTAAACTGCAACTGAAAACAGTAGTGATCCAACTCTTGTTGATTCAAACGAGCAAATTGTTAAAACGTATATTCGAAGTAGAAGAAGAAGCCCTGACATTCCACTGGGGATCACTAACTTTAATGAGTAATTGAAGGTATCCAGTTTTGCTGCAATCAAAGTTATCGCAACGAAATTCATTGAAAATAGACCGGCACTAACAATTTTCATTGCGGACGAAATTCTCATCCAACCTTTGCTTTCCAAGAAGGCTTTTGATTCCCTAGGCCTTAGTTTTGAGAGAATTTTCAATAAATTTGTAAGTGCGGATGTGCCATCTAAAAAGTCTTCTACTCCTGTTGCGGTAATGTACGCAATACTGGAGGAAAGGGAGCAACACATTGCAGTTATGTAACTAATAATGACGACTTTGAAATCATTAGGCCAATAAGTAGTGACGTTTACTATTCCGCACCCAAAACCTGCTAGGAAAACCAAAATGCTCATGTGATAATACCAAAGAAGATATCGTCTGGAATTCTTTAATTCTGAATAGAATTGATTTGTTGCACAGTCCCATTCCAAAACGGTTTTGGAAGGGACGAAGTCAAACAGCTTTTGATGCCATGTTACTACCGAGCCGCAGTGCGTCTGAATTTCGCACTCTCTGATTGTATTAAGTTCTTTATTTTCAACTGTGTTTGTCATGGCGATTATAAATTTGAATGTGCACTTTAAGTCTTTTCTTAGAAGTTTAGTGCGTTGCCTTAGGAAGGAAAATAAATTAATCCTTCCGATTGGTTTCACTGCTTCAACAATTTCCGTTCCCGATTCCCGACTTCGCCCTTAATGTCATTCAGGTTAAATGTTAATCTGGATCGGCTGAAGTGTTTTTATTGTTTTGCTTCTCAGAAATTTCGAGTTGGCTGTTTTTTTAGGAAACATATGTGCCCCTATTTTGACTGCCAAAAATAGAGTGGCAAAAACTAGGAGCAGAGTTATCTTTGTTCTAAATTCACTTCAACTTGCACCGTTTAGTTGTTATTACGATATGCGCCTGCCTTTTTTAAAACTGTGCAAAAAAATTAAGCTACCTGATTTTTGGGACGCAAGTGCTTACAAGCACCGATGTGGCAAGAAATTCCATTTTAGTTTGATACTTTGCATTTCGAATTTATTTTTAGGTAATGTTATCAACTTTACTTACCAAGTACATGAACGCTCTGAACAAGGAAGGAAAGAAATGTATGTTCAGATTTATCCGTGTTCAAACAACTTTTATTAAAAGGATTTAACTACATATATATGTTCTCATGGTATTGGAAAATCCAGTTTCGCATATTATATGAAAATATGCATAATTTAAGCAGCTTATAATTTCCATTATGTGAACCTAGCTGCTCTGGGGACATTGGAATTTAAAAATCTAATAAATCAATACGCAGAAAATTATTTAATTATATTTGCAGATATCTTTTCAATCTATATTTATTCATATCTGCATATCTGACTTCATTGGAAATATCTGTCGTGTAGATTGTAGAATAAGTTAATCCTTAAAGAGCTTATACAAGTTAAACAACAAGGAAGAAAAATGCCGAAGCAAGAAAATCTTTACAATTAATTTAAAAAAATACATTCTCTTCGTCTCTAGTCCAAAGATTGCTCTTTTGATAATTCGGAATAGATTTTGAATAATCACTTGAAAATTTCCATACTGATATTTGCACACGGCTTCGCAAGTTTAAATACTGAGATTAATTAAAGACACATCAAATAAGACAATTTGATTGCATCAAATGGTCATTTTAGATAGGGGATTTTTTGTAAATGCTTCTGCAGGTACCGGCATAGTAGTTACATAGCCCGCACATTTTAATACACGGGACAGGAAGGTTTATTTCAAAATGTTGATATTTCATATTTTTACGAATACATACATAATTCAGTTCGGTCTTTTCTCGTAAGACATCATAGTTTTGACGGTGAAAGTGGGACTAGCTAAGCTTACAGGTTAATTGAAATTACATCATACCACAATTAATCGAATAACTGATAAAACTGTAGAACATTGTTATTCTTCCTAGTTTAGAGCGAATAGCAGTACATTTTATTGCATATTTTGTTGAAGGAAATGGGATGCAAAAGTAGGAAAAAATCTTGGAGATGACTGTGACAGTACCTCCTACCGTCAGGACAAAGTTGAATTCATTCATACTCCTACTTTTACAAAATTGTTTGAAAAAATATAATAATTTAGGAGTTTTTATACCTATGAGTGGATGACATTTATAAACGGATTTTGAATTAGAATTTTCTGTCATGTAAGTGCTTATGCAGAAGTAAAATTAATTTATAAAATGCCTATACGTCTTTGATAATTGGGAATGATATCATCGTTTTATTAACTATAGGACTGCTCCAATTTTATCGAGTTTTTAAAATGGCTAGAGTGGAAGAATGATTTTGATTTTCTTTTTTGCATTAGCAAGAGATTTAAGTTGTAGATTATTTACTAAATTTTGAAAAAAATAATAAGCTTCCGCCATTATTATATTGAATTTTCATGAACTTTTCTAAGCTAAATCAATACCATGCCCTTCAAAGGAAAATTGCATTTGTGACACTGTCACAATTAGGCTAGGTAATAATGGATTGACTCAGAGCATACAAATCTTGAAAATGCAATGCGTCAAAAATATTTCACAGGAGAGACTGAAAAAAAGAACAGGCCATCGAAAGACTTATTTCACTATTTTTCACGGTTTTCTGAAATTTATATGGAAGTTTTAAACACATTTTTTCAAGGGCGTCCATATTTTAGGAGTTCAATGAAACTGATGAAATCCTAATTTGATTTAATATAAAAACAAGCAAATAAAACGTACGGCAGATAAACTAAAATAAAAAGACTGCTAGCTTGATGCCCGTGAATCATGAACTAGTTTTGAATACTAAAAATGCATTGCTGTCAATAATATCGCATCCACGGTTCTTTGGAAAACCATGTAAAAATACAGTGCTAGAGTATACCTTATGATGGTGAAAAATGTACCGCAATAATATCCCACTGGTCTAATTGTTCGAAGACGCTTTCGAATTATACGTCGGTCTTTATATCGAACACTGCTAAGATCAACGTCATTCTTAGCTTTTATAATCCTACTGCTTTTATCAAACATATTTGACACTAGTAAGGTAAAAATTAAAACTCTAATTGAGAAAACTGCACTCAGTGTTGGGGCAAACCAATATATCCAAATTGGAACCCTATTGTAAAATTTGAATGTGCCTACATTTGCTAAAACAAGCAAAACAAATCCATTTCCGTAGAAGGCCAAAAGCAAACCACTACAAAATTTGACAGCTATATTAGACGCTAATGTAAAACTCGCATACCATCTAAAAAATGTTTGATCTTGTATCATGAAATTTGAAATTATATTAATGCAATGGAATGTAAGTTCATGATAATAAACCGATACTGAAAACATTAATGATCCAACTCTTGTCGCTTCAAAAAAGCAAATAGTCATTAAGTAAACCCGTAATATGAATAGGATCCAGGAATTTGCAATGAATAATGCCAAAGAGTAATTAAACACATCTAATTTAGCAGCAACTAAAAAGATGGACACAATATTCGTTGAGAACAAACCGGTACTAACAAATTTCATTGTGGATGATATTGTGATCCAACCCTTATTCTCCATGAATGTTTTGGACAACCTTGGTTTCAGTTTTGAGAGGACTTTTACTAATTTTGTTAGTTGAGAAGTTCCTTCCAAGTATGTTTCCACTTCCCTTGTAGTGATGTAAGCAATACTAGATGTGAGAGTGCAACACATTGCCGTAATGTAACCAACAATGACAATTGAGAGATTGTTGGGCCAATGAGTAAAAGCATTTAGAATACCGAACCCGAAACCACAGTAGAAAACTAATATGCCCATGTGACAATACCAAAGGACATAACGTGTAGATTTCACCCCCTCAGAATAGAAATGGTTTGTTCTACTGTCCCACTCCAAAACTACTTGAGAGGGAACAAAGTCAAACAGTTTTTGATGCCAGGTCAAAACCGAGGCACAATGAGTTGGGATTTGGCTTTTTTTTCGACTAGGTTCTTTGTTCTTAGTTTTATTGGCCATGTTGATGATTCGGATGCTCAAATAGATTTCAAGAAAAAAACGCACCAAGCGTTTGAAAATGTAAGGAAAGTAAGCTAAGCAGACAACAAATTAACAATTCGTTAGCAAAATGTAAAAAATATTTAAAATTTTTCATGAAAAAATGGTATATTTCAAGGACTCAAAAATTCAGT
>JAHZMX010005580.1:0-42494 GCA_027743895.1 Seira musarum
GCTCATGTTGGGCTGATTTTCACACCATAAGCACTATTTTTGATGCTCTATCGAGTGGCAATGTTAGTTTGAAAATCTGAGAGAAACCAACCGTGCACATTCCTCGTAAGCGAAGTAAGTCAATTTGGATTGGGGCTATTTGAGAAGTTGACAAAAAAATATGTTTATTATGTAAGGATGAGCCGAGCCTAGCCCTCGAGTTCTACAAGTGCATGATTATCTAACTCGTGTGATTTTTGGTACATGGAATAAAATTTCTAATCTAGATTGAAGGGGGTGGAGGAGGCCTTGAAATTCAAACCTGACTTTCCGGCCACCTGCAAGTAATATTGTATGTAAATTGATTCCGATCTTGTTAAGCGGACCAGGCCATGCTTTGGGGGAAACCCATAAATTTACAAGAACAAAGATGAAATCATGTCATGTCATTAATATACTCTTGCATACCTAATAAGTTTTCTCGAGCTGGTAAAATTGTAAAAAACTTTGTACATTGTAAACTTACACGTTTCACCTTATACTTGCAGCTGCAAATAAACCGGCAATCTCGAGATATTGAGATTACTTACATGATTTTTGTTAATTATGCAGTAATGGTCCGTTATTCATTAAAATTTTTTTAGAGTAGGTCGTCATATTGGAAAGGAATAATTAGTAAAATTAGCTGTTATCTTATTATTAATGCTCAAACTCAAATAAATGGATTGGCTCGGGTGCGATCTAGAGACTGATGCAAGGACTCCACATATACATTAGCTTGAATAGTTTAAGTACTTCAAGTTTTAATCTGGCACGCTGTTTGCTGGCGTATAGTACACATTGCACGACGGTTCTCAGTCGAAATAATGTTTCTTTTCCGGGTGGTTAATGTGTTTATTAAAATGAATAATTTAAACATCAGTATGTCCAAACAGTTTTGGAATTTGTTTGTCAAAAAGGCTAAATAAAATTAAAGTTAAGACAGCATATGGAGGAAGTATTATAGTCAGAATACTGGTAAAACGAACTTGATTTTGATGCTTAATTCATTGTTCAATATTAGAGCGGTTTTTCTCAAGCATGAGTAACGTTCAATGCTAAACAACTCATTCAGATTTCTTAACTTCCCAAAAAGTCTGACAGTAGCATTTCCATTATTGAAATTCATATTCTGAAATATCAATAATGATTTACCCAAGACTAATTTCACCCATGTACAATAAAAACTTCAGTGAATTGTATAAAGCACATGTCATCATGTCATGCATAAATAAATGTATATTTTTTTCTTTTTAAAATCCTTTATTCCTCCGTCTTGGAATTTTGTGTCAGGTACATCATTCAAGATATATACATCCATCCATCCATCGAAGGAATGGCTCAGGTAAGTATTAATTCATTGCTGGTTCAAATGAATGAAATAAAATATTAACCTTTTAAAAATAGAATTTTATTATGTGTTTCGGCACACATTGTCCTCGCGTTAAAAACGGACACTTACTGGTTGAATGTCGTGAATGGAACTCCTTCCTTTTCAACAGCAGTTTTATTCAAATTGAAGAAGCACTCGGAAAGTAATAAAACAGCAGTGGCAGAAGCAATAGCCGCGTATTATGATTGTAAGTATTCAACCATTTTATCCTTTTATTTCTTTACAAGGAAAAAATACTTAATAAATCCTTTTGCAATGACCATTTTGAATCTGATGAAGTGGAAAAAAAGCGAAGTGCTTCTTCAAAAGACAAAAAAATTGTTTGTTTGAGAAAAGAGATGTATGAGTGAAGTTGAAGTGGAAATGCCTTGCTGATGTTATGTTGTGTTATGATGACAGTACAGAATTATATGATGGTGTTGGGCTGGCTAGGCTGGGGCCAAGCTGTCTGGGACTACAGGATGATGGCATGTCATTTTCAACAAATATTCTAATCACTTTAAAAACTTTTCATTACTGACAATGAGTGAGCAGGTGCAAATGCCTTTTCTTTTCCCAAGGCTCCGTCTTGTCTTCTTCAAGTGGTTTGGTACACACGGTAAAAATCTCGTCTTGTGTACTGATTGTGTGGAACAATGAATATTTTTGATGGCTCATGATAATTCCTCTGATTGAATGATAATATCCCAACTGACGACAGAGTGTCTGGTTGCTCAAAACTCATCATCATTGTCGATCCGGCTTTGACAGAATGGTTCGGCTTAGCTGCTTTTGACTAAGTAAGTCATAATTGGATTGGAATGTTAGCGAATGCAAAAGGGGTCGTAGCTTTGTACTTTGAAAGCTTGAATATTTGTGAGAAATGATACAATGGAAAGGAATGTAAAAAGTGGTCGTTATTTTATTAGCCATTTGATACATTTTGCGTATGGTACCCTGCAAATATTCAGCTCAAAAGGGCAAGTTAAATCTGGTTCTATACCATCGTTGTAAAACAATAAAAAAACAACATTTGATTACGTAATCAAGACCGAAACCACATGAATCCAGAGTACTTATATGATTTATGGGAACTAGGGCATGCATCCATGTCCGTTCTCTGACCTCTGACCTTTTTTATTCTAGACTGGAATTTGCCTAATCCTAATCATCATTATTATTGCATTGAATTGAAACAATGCCAACATATCTTCATGATCCATCCCTTTTCCAGATTGTTTACTTAAAGCAACTTCCCTTTATTTTAAAGAAATGATCGTCATTATCATCTTTTTATTCTTCTATGACTTATCTCCTCTTCTCTCCAGCAACCATAACATAGCCAGTAAATATTGGGTGGGCTAACATTTCATTTTTTTCTTCTTCTTTCTTTCTTCTTCCTTCATCATTTATCTGTATCCTACTAGCTATTCAAACATTGAAGCAAAAAAGGCCTGGAATTTATTATGGCCATCAATACATATCATCAGATAACTGGGTGGCCTGACCCTTTACTCCGTTCCCACTGCTTCTCCAAATACATACGCTGATAAAGCCCAGCTTGAAGTAAAAGAAATGAAAATGAGCCTTAAAATAATATATTAGTATTTAATGCACTGGGAAGAGTACTCCTATTCTTTTTAAGTATAAAACACTTGAGAGCTTTTTTTTCACCTGAATCAAGTCATCAAACTTGTCTACTTAATTCTGTTAAAAGGGTAGTAGTGGTAGTGGTACTGGTGTGTAAACTATAGGAGAAGGGCAATATATATGATACTATTTTTTACCTTTGAGTGAATTTTCGTTCCCTTCAAGACAAAAATGTTTTAATAGTGGAATGCATTTTAACTATAATGATAATGTTCACAATATTCTCAGTTTTGGTCTGGTCTGGTCGTGGTCCCTTTCCGTCTCCCAAAATTCTTTCCCGGTCAATATATGTATAAATATTGAAGTTGTGTTTACTGTGATATCCAGTCAGTAATTGCTCTTGTGTCCGTCCCATTTGTGCTTCTCTTGTTCCTTCGTTTTTCTCTCAATTTTATCCTTCTCCAACTTGGACTTATCAAGCAGGCAGACCGGACGGGAGGAAAAAAATTTGTAAAAGTCAAAACTTCTTTTTACCGATCTGAGCTTACACATTCCTCTCTCACTCTCTCCTTTTAAAAAAAGAAGATTAGTGCCTTTTACTTACCTTTTTCCACCATTTACCTTTCAAATAGTTTTATATAAAATGTACATATTTTATATGATGCTATTCCACCTTGTACCACGAAAATGATAAACTTTTTTTTCTTCAAAGATAGAAGGTTCCACAGATTTTTTCTGTAAGAAGGAGTAGTAGTAGCATGAGCAGCGCAGGCATCGAAAAGAACCCCAGCTGTCTAGCAAGTCAGGGGATTCTTTTTTTATTATAATGCATTCCCCCTTTTAAAATGATAATGTTGTCCAAGAAAGAAAAAGGCTTCTCTTCTCCTTATAAAATTATTGCTCTTTCCTTGTCAAATCCTAAAAACGGTCCAAAGAAGTCGAACTCGAACTGTTACCATTGTCTTTCTTGTCATTTCAGAGGAAAAAATGGAATGGATTTTTTTGTTTTGTATAGGCAGGCGTATACCCCAAGAAAAAAATGGACTTTTATAATATGGACTTTTTTCTATTGTTCTCTCTACAAAAGCTAACTTTGAAATATTGTGGCACACGCAGTCAATTGACAACTGTCAATAGAGAATAGGACTTCACTTCAATGTAGATGGAGAGGGATATATAAGTACTTGAATATAAAGTAAATGTACAAGCATTCCAGCGGAGCTCAACTGTAACCATTCCTGCACAAATACTTACACAGACATATACGAAGTAATGTATGTACATATTTTGAAATTAGAAATAAAAAGGAATGAAATCTGCCATCCATCCTATTAAACAAATTCTTTTCACTTGTTAGTTTCTTCAGTTTGCTTCGGCACTTTTCTTTGGAGGAAAAGAGATAAAACAGAGTAAGTATAAATATCAAATAAAGGTTTGTAGAGGAACTACTCTGATCGTCCATTGATGATGATCCAGATAATTTACGACAAGTGAATCAAAAGAAAGAGGTATAATGTGTGATGTTTTATTTAGGCTACTTCATTCTATATGGTTCAGCAATTGCAGCCATCACATTTTTTTCTCAGAAACAACTAAACTTTAATTCTGAGAAAATTTTTTTCCACTTAGTTTTGCTAGACCAGTGATGACGAGTTAAAAGCATAATGAGGTAATTTCATTCCATCCTACTTAAATATAATTGATTTGTATCAAGACACCCCGCGATTGCCTAGTTCCAACAGTTATGATTGTAGTCCCAAGTCATTTTTCATGGTTATCAGCAACCCTGGAATCCAGATCTTTTTTTGGATGCATGACTGAGCATGAACATGTGAAGAGTCCCCATCAGAACATCATCAATTTTACTTCGCCTTCCTATTATTTGTTGACATCCATAAAAATAAATTCCTAGATGGACAAATGTGATTTTCAACTTGTCAATTTCGTGTCCTTCACAATATTATGTAAATAGGGTCACGTTTACTAGAAACACGCCCAGCAGTCAATCCAGTTCTCGGATCCATCCAGATCCACTTTTAAAATCCCTTTTTTAGAATTACATATTTGACACTGACTCACTCACGCTCCCATTCCGGATTTGAGCTTACATCACTCGGTAATTCCTTCAAATAAAACGAACAGCTCAAGTGGAGTCGAGTGCATTTTCCCAAAAAATCCCGCCATTAAGTATAAAAAAACAATTTCATACTAAAGATCAACACTATCTTCTCTTATGAATGAACGAACGTGATCATGTTTTAATCTTTGCCTCGTTTTGATTAAAAAGGCCAATAAAAATTTGAATATGTCACGGTAAGGTCATCATGTTGCAAATTCGGCAAAAACAATGAGCAGGATATACTACAAAAGTAATTCTTTGAACAAGACGAAAATGAGGATTACGATGATCTCATCCTTATCTTGTCCGTCCATCCGTATGAATTTTTAGAAAATCATGTAAAATAACCAAAAAAGCAAAAACATTTTTATTCTGATGCAGTAACTCATTTTGCAAGAAGAATTTAGGGATCGTCTGTGTGAAACATTCTTGAAGCACTTTTTTCTCTCTCTTTCCCAACTTGGCGTGTGCTTCTGCTTTTTCAAGTTTCCTAACCAGATATAACCGCAAAAAAATAGGCACAAGAGGCGCGATTGACGATTACATTGCAAACAGAACGACGATCATCATGATCCTGATTATGATTACCATTTAATCTTCACTATCACCCTTCCCCAGCGAAAATGTTTTCTCAAGTTGACACGTTCACCTTTATGTTGCAGCAGCAGGTAAAGTACGTGAGCATAAATGACGTGGGATGCCATGCCTGTATTTTTCTTCACTAAAACTATAGTGGCATGTTACCCGTAAAAAATTAAAGACGGTACTGTACTCTTCCATCGCAAAGCTCAAATAAGTAAAAATAGATGCAGGAAAGTTGTTCACGAAAAAAAACTTGAATCGTAATGTGCTTCTCAACAACCTAATGCATTCTTTAGCAGAAGGTAAAATTTCTCAATCAATGAAATGAATGAATCGAGCCGAATATTCTCCTTTTCATTTTGCAAGTATTTACAGTACAGTACAGTTTTTCTGGGTACGGCTCTTATAATCATCCCGTCCACGTATAAAATTATGGTTGACGACATGATCCTCACCCTCACAATTGGTGATAGGGATGATGTGCGATGTCTTCAAGCTAATCAAATAACCATCATTGCTATTACAAATATTGAAGTTTTGCGGTCTACTTGGTCACAATACTTCCAATTCATTGGAAGAACTTTACCACAAAACGACATGTTTACATGAATATCAACATGAACCCCTCCTATTCACGCTCATCTTATTACTTACTTAATGGATGACAGGAAGAAAGAAAGCGTAATAATTTCTCACAGAATCTAAAAATGAGTGAATGGAGTGAGGTTCAGAGTGTAGATATTGATTCGTGAATACTAACACCTGTACAAAAGGAGTGAATTAGAATACGATTCATGAATAATTATCAACTATGTATGTACATTTGCTATTGGTGTAAGTACACCCCTTCCTCTTCGATGAGTATATTATATAGTAAGCTCCATTGAATGCGCAATAAATAACAATCAAAACAACAATAATAATGTCGTCCGTTCTAGCATAAAAGTGGAGAGAATATTATAAGTAATATCTCTAAAGATGTTTACTATTCATCATCATCACCTCCATTATTAGCTCAGCTGCGGAATACAATGAGCAATCTTGTACGCTGTCAGCTTATAAAACCCCCTCCATCATCATCTTCAATAGATGGATCGGATGAGGTCGAGTTGAAATGAAATCAACATTATTACATGAGCAATAACACCACTTCATTCTCTCATTATTCTCATTGAATAGGTACACGAAGAGAGCTAAACAGCATCTTATTTCTTTTGTGTGATAACAAAAGCCACAATGCAACAATAATGAAATGAAACGAGTGACCTGTTCTTTCTCTTTTTCTTCTTCTTCGGTTTCATTGCTCGCTCCCCCTTTCCATTCCGTTCAATCCGAGCAGAAATTACCATTTCAAAAACGCAATATTTGGGAAACAGTTGGTTTTTTTCTTATTTTGAAAGAATGGCTACAGGTAAGTAATTGCTCGATCAATACATATTTTGAGCGAAACATTGAAGCATGCATGAAATGTTTTGATTTTTTAAGGCTGAAAATGGACAACGAGATTTTTTTGGGATGGGAAACGTGATGCATGTTTGTTGCATACCTTGATTCGTCTTCTCCGATTAAGTATGTATTTGTAAGCTCCACTCTGTCTGCCGTTACCGAAGTTTTGTGACAACAGCTCTTCCCTACATGGCCACCGGCTTCATGAAAGTGCAGCTCAGCTCATCCTTTTACAGCTTCCTTCAAGCTGAGATTTTTTTTTCTGGTGTGGGGGTGCAATATTATTTATGCTTGTCATTCTCATCGTCATCCTTACTTTGCACACAAGCTCACCTTAAAAATGCATTTTTACACTTTGACTGCTTCTGCCCTATGGCTTGGCCTAAGCTCGACAATATTCCACGAATTCTTTTTTTCTTCAAATAGCAAACAATTCATAATAATTGTAAAGTAAGAGCACACACTTTGTGGCTCTGAACAGGACACAAGAAAGCTAGGCGAGGCTCAATCTCATTATTTCTGCCTCTAAAAAATAACGATGATGAGCCCATCCTACCTCGCTAGACAGCTTGGCCCCACGAAGGAAAAACGAGAGAGAATTGAATTGAGTTTTGAGAAGACGAAAAAATAAGTAACAGTGGAGGCAACAAAAAATGAGCCTTAAGCACAAAACTGTCTTCCAAATGTATTTACTCAGATAGATAGATATTATTTTTTTCTTAACCTTAGCCGAAGAGTATGCCTTCATGCATGCCATCACACTTTTTTCCCTATTCTTCAAGCTCTCTCATTTATATTCACCTGTCCCCTTGTTATTACAGGTGTAAAAAGGTGCGCATCGCATCGCTCATTGAAGTGCGTTCTCCTGTGCTCCTTACATGGAATAATATTCATTTTCAAAGACTTTACCTATATGACAAAAAAATACGAACCAGCAACTAACTAGTGAATTGATAATGACCACGATGAGCTACTCTGTGATTTATAATGGTTCGCCTTCAACTCTCAAATAACTCAAAAAAAAATCTAATACAAACGAGCAGACTTTCAGGCGCAAATACATTTTTTTGTCTTCAAAACTGCCTTTGGGAAAAAACGAATAAGATTTTTTCGTGGCTACACAAAGTCTGCCACGCCAAACCACACCAGCTCAAACCAAATCACTGCAGCACCATTTTCTTAATTTACTCAGGTGAAGTATGTGCGCATTACATTACAGATAATATGGTTTTTGAAGGAAAGCCGTCCATTGTCATAAAAATAAGAAAAATTGGATATTCCGAAACTAATTATGTTCCCAGTCCTGCGGAAAACTTGGGATCATGTGAGTCCATCCATCCATACGTCACTTAGATGATCATTTAAGCTTTTTAAACTCTAGTTGGATTAATAAGTGAAGCATTGTTCATGCTTTAAACAAAAATAGATTTTTTTTCTTCTGGTGATGCGCCTCTTGTCACGCAGGCAGCTAGGCATTCATCATCATCGACTCTGTAATTATCAATTTTAGCATGAAAAAGTAATTTCTGCTGGACTGGAATCACGTCACACATACCCGTAAAAAGCAAACTCATGTGACTTTTGAGAAGGTAAGCCCGTTTCCTGCCTGATCCTGCTCCATATAAGTAAATGCATACCTTCCTTTCCTGATTTGTGGGCCGAACGAAGCAATCTCCGCTGCAAGGGTACCTGGTAATAAGTAAGTAAGTACTTTTATGGGTAGAAAAGGATAAGAATTTGAAAAAATGTGTGATTTTTTTCTCCTCTAGAAAGCACATCACGTAGTCCTCCTTTCTTTTTTTCCTCGTAAGAGCCAAGGAATCCCATGGGCCTGTAATACTACTGCGAGCAAGGTGGTATTGTTCTTTTTACTTTTATCCATATTTCTTCCTCCCAAAAGCATTATGATTATATAGATATGCTAAAAGCTTCTCAATAGCTCCTCATCTTTTCCCCGAGCAAAAGTACCTCAAAGCAATTCACCTGGGCACACCGCATTACATTCATCCTTCATTTTTTCGCTTGGAGCGAGCTCCTTTCTTGAGGCTCGTTTTTTCTTCAAAAAGATTGCTCCGGCCCGGCCCAATCCATGCAATCATTTTCTCAATTGCAATCCGATGCACCGGCATATTATATCTATGTGGCTGTAGGTCTGCCAAAAACAAAAAAAAATTGAGTAAAATAAAAGTGTGAGGGCAGGTAATGTGCGTGTACAATATTGACAAAAAATCTCAACGATCATTAAAGGAAACACCATTTTTCGTGGTGTATGACATGAATGTAATGCAATGGAGGAGAATACCTTTTTTGACAAAATGCGTGTAAATGTGTGCAAGGAAAGGAAGAAAATAGAGGGCAAATATGCGTCTACCCTTTCTTCCTACCTTTAACTCATTAAGACTTAATACATGGGCCAGCATTTTAAGTTCACTAATAAAAATCAGTTCATATCTCACCATAGACAAATGGATGCCTCCACATTCATTTTACTGTGCAAGTAATGTACGTACTGATGGGGGCAAGTTCATTCTGAAAAATGCATAATCACGCAGAATTTTCATAATGAAGCTCATGAGAATGTGTAAATTCTTCTGTAGATTGCAATTGGTATGCAGTACCGACTTTTTGGTATGCATATAATTAGCCAACACTTGAATTTTTTCTCCAAATCTCGATTCTATTCTCTTCACTTCTTCTCATTGGTAAGTATAGAAATGACGTGTGTTGTTTTCTTGAAGAAAAAAAATTATTCAGTACTTTACACATTTTGTGGCAGGTTGCAGGTTAGATTGAATTGTAAAGGGCATCAAGCAGGCAGGCAAGGCATCATCGTCATCATCATTGTTATTTTATCATCTTGATCGCTTCTTCACCAGCACTAGCACTTGAGCATCACTCAAGTCAACAGATAAATATACAATATAATTTTTTCCACGATGCAATGGTAATATTAGTATTAACTAAGTATTGGTCGATAGAATGTTATGGTTCGTAAGTAAGGTAGGAAAAATATTTTTGTGATGAACTGTTGTGATGATAATGGTACATAAGCTTTCATTTGGACCAGAGACTAACTAAAAGTGGACGACAACGGATGGATATGATATGACTTTAAAAGTACGAGCAAAGGTATAAAAGGAAAAATAGCTTTTTTTCCTTTGAACACACGATTGTCTTAAGGAGCATATTTTCTTTTAACAGTAGTACCTGTGTAAAAATGCCTTCATACTTACTTACCTTTTCTCCTCCTTTTCTGTCCTATGAGTTGAAGACAGGCCAGGTAAGACAATACAATATTTTTTTTCAAAAACAAAATAACATGAATCCATATACTACACCACCGCCACCACCACCACCACCTTCACATATTTTTTTGTGTCCTGTATTAACTCACTTCATTTCATAATGCACACCATCATACACACACGTAGACCATAGTACCAAGCAAAAGGTATGGCATGGAAAAGACAAAAAGGATCGAAATATTGTATGATGATGATCATCCTCATCGTTTCTCCTCTTCTTCATAAAGTTCACGGGAGAAGAGAAGAAAAAAAAATTCACGGCATCATTATCATTATCATCATCGTCACACATCGTCATATGCATTTTTCCCTTTACCTTAAAGAAATCATCTTCACAAATTTTCTATTATCGCTTATTACAGCCCTGGTCAGCTATCTCTATTCAGTCACCCCGTATTCGTATAAGAATACACACGTTTTTTCTTCTCTTCATAGAGCTTCATCATCAATATCATCAGTTTTTTGTTTTATAAACTCCTGCTAATTTTTTAAAATAATAACATTAGCAAGATACGATCTATCTGCTTTGAAAAAAAATTGTTCTTCAAAGAGAAATTTTTTTTTCAATACGTACGTACAAGAGTACATGGACTATATGGAGAATCATAATCATAATGGATACTCCATAATACTCAGATAAGTGAAGTGTTTTTGTTGAGGAAAATATCACGAAAACGAATAACGAACGGGAGGATCTGGCCTGCAATGATCATGGTGATGGTGGTGGTGGCAATGCGGTGGTAGTAGTGATCCTCCTCATCATCTTCATCTTTTTTTTTGCCCATCCATCGTCAATTTTTTTTCTCGAGAGAGTCAAGTCAAGAGTGAATCTTGAATTGTTTTTGTAGCATGAACGTTTTTTAGTGATCATCACCATCATCTCGTCATTATTATGAAGGGGATGAGGACGATGATGAGCTATTATTTTTTTGTAAATGTGCATCCCTTCGTGTTCGTCTTCTTGTGTCCATGCCGTACTCCTCGAGGAGGAGTAATAATCAGCAGCAGAGTCACAGTCACCACGAGTATATTACCTGTGTGAATGGATTTTCATTGAGAACAGTGTTCAAAGCTGAGCTGAACGAGCCAGACAAACACTTGGAAGGTTTCTTCTTCATTCAAAAAAATAGTTTAGGCTGATACACAATACGAACCATTAAACTGTAAAATAGTAGTGAAGCTATCAATTCAAAAGCATTCATTATTATTTTTTCTTGGATTTTTTTCTTCATCATTTGGAGGTGCAAACTCCTCATGAAAAAAGGAGAAGACGCGAAACGAAAAGAAGCAACGGCAAATCGCAAACTGAAATTCTCGCTCAACCTTTACCTGTTAAGGCGAGTGAGTGAGCGAGCGAACAAACAAATTTATTTTTGGTGAATGAAGGAAGAATAGTGCAAAGTACACTGAATTAGTGAATGTGTTAAAAAAATACAATGGCACTGCTATCCTCATGGTGTTGCTGTAGTGGATCTGCCTAGGCTCACTGACCATTTTTGAGTTTGAGTGTTGGTGGTGTCATCATCACCTCGTCATTAACATTTTTTTGTCTATTCTATTCCCGTACAAGAGATTATATTATTAAATTATTCTTTCTGAAAAGCAAGGAGTGAGCCTATCTGCCTCCCACCACAACACAACACAATCGCAATATCACATCATATCAAATCGTGATCAGTAAGATCACCATTTTGCCATTATTGCAGAGAGTCAAAAAGGAATTAAGGAAGTAAAAATTCTCTCTCTCCTCTTGCTCCTCTCTTCTGCTTTAGATGTTGTGAATGAAGTGAATAAACAGTGGAGGACTTAAAACTTGAGTGTGCCACTTTAAAAACATCTTCATACTTTTGTTCCGTATTTACTTTTATTGTTTTGGTTGGACTGATGAGCGTCTTCTGAAAAAGACGGAAGCTACTGAAAAGAAATGGGTTCCACAACGGAAAATATCGATTGCTATCGTGAGCATAGGGATCATCATCATCATTCACACCATTATCATGATGATTATCATGATAATGGTCGTCCTCATCATGATCATCACCACCACGAGTGCTACCTTCTGAGGGACAGTCCTCTGAGTGAGACTAACAATAATGATGATGACATTTCTGGAGGAAGAATGAGAAGAGGAAGCGCGTGTCCCTTGAGAACGGGGATTAGTGGTAATGAGGTGGACTACTACTCCAATAATAATTCTAGCTGTGACAGCAATAGCCCTATTCACCCCAGTAGTAACATTTGTCATTGTACAAGTTCTAGTTCCTCTTGTGAAGATGACGATAAAGATGATCAAGTGAGAAGAAGTAGTAATAATGCAGTTAGCTGTAACTTTTATAATGAAATTAATGACGATAGTAATTACTCTAAGAAATGTAGGAGAAGAAGGAGGCTGAGATGTGATTCTAGTTTTAGTCGAATAGGAAGCCTGTACAATCTTGTGAGAAGTCCCTGTGCACTTTACCTCTTTACCTTAATAGTCCTCCTCGACTTGAGTGACTTTAGTAGTTTTATTCTAATTAGTAATGTAAGGACTCCTGCCAGTAGTTTCCCTAGTGTGGAGGCATCAATACACCAAGCAAAACACAATGCATTTCTCGTCAATGGAGAATTCATCAATAAGAATGGTCATCTGAATGGGTTCGTCTCAGGAATGACAGGTGAAACACCGATCCTGAGCATGGACTCTGTCTTCTTTGATGGAAACACGTTGACAGGTCAGTAAACTCCGAATATCATAAATATATATAGCTTGTTTTATTGCTTTCCATCTCTTTTACTATCAACACATCACGTCACATTCAAATGTGAAGAATAGCGGTACTCCTTGCGTACTCATTCTCATATTCATTCACACTCATTCACGTTTACCTTCCTTTATAATAGGCTTTCAACATGACTCGAGTAACGAAAATGAGGATGATCAAGCAGGCGAGACTTTCTCTGAGGAGGAAACTGGGACTGAGGAGCATGACCCCAAAGACAGCGTAGAAATCACCCGAACTGTCGATCCCCAAACACTAAAACGTCTTGAGAGCAAGTTTCTCGATTTGTTTGGCATGGACAAAATCCCCAAAAAACAGGGGCACAAGAAGCCAATCCAAGTTCCTAAGTATCTTCTCGATCTGTATCGAAAGCAAACGGGGTCGGAGCTCGAGACCTCGAATCTCAATTTACCTGGGAGACACACAAGAACGGCGAATACTGTGCGAACGTTCTACCACGAACCCGGTAAGACATTTTCCCTCAAATAATTATAAAATTGTAGAAAAAACAATGAAATCCCATCCATCTCATCTTAACTTGATAGTGAGGAACGCATATAGCAATATATCATTTTGTCCCCACACTTTAAAAAAAAAAAACTTTGCCTTTTTGTCGAAGCCATAAAACTGCCATTAGAATTCTAAACAAAAAATGTTAAAACTGAGTCTTCTACGTTCTGTGCTTGCTGTTGCTGCAATGTCTTCCATTCCAGATTCCCATTAAGCAAAGTGCTCAGGTTGAGTGTGTGACTCAAGGAAATATTTGTGAGGTTTTGAAAGAAAAGACGAGGAAAAATATTATTTTGTCTTAACTTTTTTTTGCTTATTTTTATTTATGCCTAACATAACATTTTCCTGTTGCTGCTCCTTGTGTTTTGTCGTTTTATTAGCCCCACGCTCAAAACTACATATTTGATGGGAGACAGAAGGAGAAGTAGAAGTAAACATCATTTTTCACATGAGATTCTCCATAAAAACGAAAAGAAGCTGAGTGAAGAGACAAAGACAAAACACTCTTCCACTTCGAGAAACAAGGATTGAGTCGTAAACCACAATAATTTACTTGTGTTTTCTACACAAAAAAGTGATGGCAAAAATATGTTATTTATGAGCTTTTTATTGCTTTGCTTTCCACCTCATCTTGAAAAGTACCAAAACTACTACTGTATAATCATGATCTTGGTGATGGAAAAGGCAGATAAAAATGTTTTTCTCAAATCCAAACATAAAATACGGCAAAGTAAGTACATACGTACATAAATAGGTAGTTTTAGTAGGAGTAGGTGCAAGATTCAGATAAACATTGGCAGTACAAAAGGCATATTATTATTTTTAAAAATCATTTTTGAGAATGCATTAATCGAAAATGAAGATAAGACGTGTTTCATGGACAAATGGATGGATCTTATTTGATAATCTACAGGTAGCAGTAAAAACAAAAGATCGTATCCCTGGAAAGGTCGTGAGAACCACATAAAGTTCTCCGTCAACTCAATTCCTGAAGAAGAGCAGGTTACTGGAGCGGAACTCCGCGTTCCCTTTGTAATCACCGTCGCCTCTGACGACAGTGTTTTAGTGAACAGTGCTCCTCTAGTTGAGAATAGTGATAATGATAATCAACATCATGGTCACGAACACAAACTGAAAGCCGTGCGAATTCTTTTGCACGACATCGTCAAACCAGCGACAAGTCCGACGAGCAAGAAGCCAAAGGAACTCCATCTCCTGGAGCCAATCACCTATCCCATTGACTCGAAAACGGTGGTTCTCAGTAAGAGGCGGAATGGGACCTCTTCATTCTGGCTGACATTTGACGTGTTCCCGGCCGTTCATCGATGGATGAATAATCCCAAACAAAATTACGGACTTGTCTTAGAAATTCTTGGGGTGACTAATGAGGGCCTCACCGTTCCACAAGAGATTGTCGTTGAGAAACATAATTTGCGAGTGAAGAGAGATGTTCAAGATGAAGAAGAGGCAGATGTTGTTGATGAGCAAGATGATAATAGTAGTGTTCTTAGTGCTAACAGTATTACCACTGAGTCATCGTCAACAAAGATCACGACGACGGACACCTTGAAGACGTCGACCAAGTCGTCGTCGGCCTTTATTAAAGGAACAAGATCGTCAATTGAGGATTCCGGTGAATCTATGAGTTCGTCTACGGGCCAGACGCCGAGTGCCTCTGCGTCGCCAACGGAAGTGGAGGCGGCCCCTGACCAGTCCAATGAGTAAGTTTGAAAATCCTCTCAATTTTTTTCCCTCTCAATCTCTTTCATTTCTTCATTCATTATTCTTTATCGAGGCTCCGCCATCTCATTTTCTAAAATTGCCACCAACATTGCACCACACACACATAACCACAAAAAAGTGCAAAGATGCTAGACCTTTTTTACTTACTCGACAGCAAATTATCCAGGTGCGGCTTTTGCGGCGTTTCTTTTCATCATCTCGTAAAAAATAGGTTGAGAACTTTCCCATTTTCTCACAAAGTTTATTTCTTTTTTTTCTTCATCCAACTTTTTTAAAGAAAATGTACCTGATCCAATGAATGCATTATGATTATCATTTCAACTCTTTTGTCTTTTTCCGTGTCGTTTCCATCTGAAATCACAATTACCACCTCGAAGTCTATATCATCACACCACAATTTTTTTTATTATTAATGATAATGAAGTGTAGCGAAGACATGTTTGAAGGGGCAATCATATGTACGCCTGAGGAACTAATTCCCACGCAAAATCCCCAATCAAGCCAAGCCACCAACAAAGCTTCCCCTCAATTCATTAAACGGCTTTGTTACAATTCCGATGACTACACAAATTATGTCGGCATTATTCAAAAAAATGCTGAAGTCCCATTGCATAATTCTCTTTCATCTGAAATTAACCGTTCCTATTCCGATTGCGTCATCATCAACATCATCATCATAATCTCATTTTCTAATCAAGGAACCTTTTTCCCAATGATGGTGATTGCACGCATGAATGAATTTTTCCATTGAGAAATTCCCTTCCAACGACTACTTTACGACACGATGAAGCAAGGCTTTTCTCCGAAAAAAAACTTTTTTAATCAGCGTATTTTTCCACAAAAGAAAATTCAAATTCGTTTCACTCACTGCCAACACTAAGTACGACTATTACATCGCCACTCTAGGTCTATCTTTTCTTCGTGCGTGCTTCCGAACGAAAGGGAGAAGAAAGGAATTATGTTGACATAGGCAAACGAGTACAAGGGAAGAAGAATGATTTAATAATAGTTCCTTCGATCCTGTATTCTTTCCAGAAAAGAATTTGTTGATCACGCTTTATTTGTAAAGAAGAAAAAAAGTTGATCCAAAAAACAGCCTTTGCCTTAATCTTCATCCACATTACATTACATATTTACTACACCTGCAATTTTTTAAAGTCCGTTTTTCCCATTGTCATAATCATTTCTCAAGCAAATCTTTATGGGAATTAAGGGAGAACAGGTTACTCACCACCACCGCTACCACCACTATACAACCACAACAATCTTAATCACCATCTTTAAAAGAAGATATTTTTTCGGCATTATAAACAGGGATGCGATGATAGCACAAATTATTGAAAAGAGTAAGTAATATTCCAATGAAAATTAAACGAGTCATGATCACGCACCATCAAAGAAAAAGACGAAGAAAAAAGAACACATCATCATATTATTCTATCCTCCTCCTCTTCTCAAAAATAGAAGTTACCCATCCTAAAAATCCTAATCATTAAAGAGCAACTATATTTGTAGGTATTTCACATTTTTAATTTATCAAGTCCATTATATATCATATCATCATCAACAATGAAAGAAAGAATATATTGCATTTGGAGCAGCAAAACATTAAGTACACTAAATAGTTTTTCAAGTTACCTAAATAAAAGAATGTGATAATTTTAGTAGCCAAAAAAATATTCGACTTTTATTATTATTATAGTTATAGTGGTTCTTTTGGTGCAGATCGTCATATTCTTTTTTTCTTTCCAAGATGATCATGATGAAGATGATGGCATAATATCATCAACTGCTTTTCAAAAAATCTGGATGATTACATAGCCCCATAATAATAATGTAGATGATATGATGATGTTGATGACGGTGTGATAATGCAATGCAATATAAAATGCAGCTTTTTATGTTTCTAAATGAGGTTCCAGTATTTCCAGAATAAAATATTGTGATATTACTGTTCAAAAGAATTTCAAAGGGTTTTCTTGTGATAAAGCCGCTATGATATGATACATACAGAAAGCCGACAAGGTTCTCTCTTTTTTATTTGAATTCATACCTACCTAATTCCGAGTCATAATATGTAGCGCATCAAAATATTTCATCATCATAAAAACGTACCATCATCACTATATTTTTTTCGGTGAGTTATGTATTGTTGTCCTGTTTGTTTTTTATTTAAAAAATGTAGATTTTTTAGTGGATTAGATTGAGTACGCTCTGTTATGACACGATCATGTTGATGATGATGATGAAGAAGAATAAAAAAGGGTTGAGGTTGAGTTGGAGTTGAAGGAGGAGAGGTTGTTTTGCTTGATCTCCCGAGAAGAGATGAAAAGAAGCTTGATAATAATTTTTTTTCTTCTTTTTTTCAAATCAAGTTGCACATCACATTCTTGCTTTTTGCTTACCTATGATTTACATTTACCTATGCTTACCTTAGATTTAATGGATAATTTTTGTCGGCCATTGAACAGCCATTATGTCTGGGCTGCACATCAGACAAACTGATTCCACTACCATCATCATCAAAATACGTTCTTATAATCATTCCTATCAAACTCTGGTTTTGGTAGTCAGTCAGTCCTTCCAGATTCAATTTTTTTATAATTTACTTTCGGTCAAATTTGAAGTGCGAAATGAAGTATGTATTGCAGTAGCAATAAAACACATTTTATTGAGCTCTTGGAAAAAATGTGGTTTGGGTTGAGTATATTCTTTTTATTTGATAGGATTTTTATGGGATTAGACTAATTGTTATGACATGAACCTGTGATATTGACACCAAGCTAAAAGGCAAAGAGAAAAATATCCGTCTTTTTTATGTATATTAAGTAAACGCTTGTGTTCACCACTGCATATATACATTACATACGTGTGCAATGAACCTTTTCTTTAGGACGAGGGAAATGCATAAAAAGCTTTGGTTTTTAAGTAGATCACAACACCACGATCGCCATCACATCACCGCACACAAGGAATCCGTGCGATAAAGGAACATCCAAACAAAAAAAGCTTTAAATCCAATCCAGCAGACCAGACTGTAAGGTGCAAGTTAGGAAAACAGTAGTAGTTGGAAGAAAAACAAATTGTTAAGCACATTTTACATTTCCAACAGTAAAAAAGCTGAGAAAACAATAAAAAAAGGGAAGAGCCGTACCACAGCACAAGATTTTTTCTCTTTAATTTCTACCGACATCCAAGTTTTTTTGTTTTCCAAGAAGGAATACATAAATATCGGTATCCTTATGACTTACTTTACCTTTACAAAGTACAAACACCTTTTTTAGTACTCAGGGAATTTACCTGAGCTTGTAAGGATAAGAGCAGGTAGGTAAGCATATTGAATTGGATTTAAACTTGGGATACAATAAAGTCAAGGAAAACATAAAGAATTGGACTTAACTTCTTCCTTTCGTTTCTATTATTCCCTTTACTTCGTTATTTTCTTGCATTACTTTTATTTTTTTCTATGAATATTCAGAAACTTTGAACGTACGTGCTCCCATTTGTCTGCGGAGTAAGTGCAGACGTGACACAATGCAACAGCGCGTTGTTATTTTCGGGAGCAAAAAGCACACAATTCGGATTTAAGAGGACGTACATAATGCATGCATGCATTGCACACCTGATTTATACCTTTTTTAAAGAGGATTTACTAGATGAATTGTAAACAGTTTCAATATTAAAATCCAAATCCAAGAAAAGTTTTTATATGCTTGCCAACAAGTGGAAATCTCGGTGCTGAGTGTCACGTTCACACCTGGACGAAGCAAAAAAAAAAAAAAAACATAAACGCACGCTAACTTTCATTCTCATCACAATTTTTGATGATGACTTGCTCATGGATAAATGGAATGTCGTTAAAAATGAAAAGTTATGTGAAAACTATCATTTTCTTTAAAAATGCGAAGGGAATGTGAATGCACTGTTCTCACTCACTCCTCCCGTGTCGTGATGATTCGGAATATGGCATTTGTTTGAAAGTGGTTGTTATCTTAAGATACTACGTTGGAATTTTGATGATGACGATGATGTTCTCTGTTCAATGCTCATTCCCAAACTTGGTCCTTTTTCTACTTCTTCATCGTCTTCTGTGTCATTAAGTGCATTGCATTCTCTTGCTTTGATCGCGGTTTTCTTTAGATTTTTACTTTTCAATTTTCGTGAAATTACAATCCACAGACGAGATTTTGGTTTTCTCCGACGCGATGATCCATACCGAATGCATTATGATTATTTTTTTTTCGTGGTGGTGGTCATCATGCAATGATTTCTAGAACATCTAATTCTTCATCACATCCTTCTTCGTTCTGTTCCGTTCCGATCCTCCTGTTCAAGAGTTGAGTGAGATGTCTTTTTATGCTCAAAAGTCAAGTCAATGATATGTAATTTTTTTCTTCTTCTCTCGAATGAGCTTTCTCAAACAAAAAAGGGGGAACGTAATTACACGAAAAAGAACCACATTTTCATGTTAAATTGCATATCATCACATGATGGGAAAACATGAAGATTTATGTGTTTTATGTTTTCTTCTTGGAGAAAAAATACTTATGTGACTGTGACTTTTTTTGTCTAAAAAAGAAGAATATAAAGATGTTGCTGGTGTTTCTCTTGTTCTATTCCACTTGAAAACATAATCATCATGACATGACGATGATTGCTTTCAAAATATCTTTGAGAAAAAACATATACTTTAGCATTTCCTCTCTACTTTGTCATTATGTTCCGGCTGGAAAATTATGGTTTTTTTTTGAGAAAATAAAAAAGGAGAGTTCGTTGGTGGTAGAAATACTGCTGCACTTAATGATGCATGAATGCTACTTTCTGATATGTGAACTATTGGATTGGAATAAAATCAAAAACAAAAATGACGATCATGCAAGTCTGAAAATTACAGCACAAAATACAATACAATCCTCAATCTATTGGATCACGAAATGTTCACAAAATAATAGTGATTTTTCAAAGGATTTTTGGAGGTAAATTGGTGTTGTGTCATCAAACAGACGAGATTGAGATCAGTTTTTTTTTTATTTTGAAGGATGGCAAATTAAATTCTTGCCATTTTATAAGAGTTATGTCATTTTCGGCAAGAAAACTTGAAGCGATTTTCGCCTAAAAAGGCTAAACTATTTATTTAACATTGCAATTTTCACGAAGGAAAACACGTCACATTCTTCTTTGCACGTCACACTGTTTAGATGGCAGTCTCAGCTCTCTAAAAAATCTTTTCATTCTTTCCCCTTTTTTTAAAATGGACATGTGATGTGACATACGAACGAAATTCTAAAAAGTGATTTTATTACATTTTTTGTGTAGACAAAGAAGACGAAGAAAGACAAAGAGGAAGAAATCCGTTGACACATCCTCCTCCTCAGCCTCCTCTTCAATTGTCCTCTTCACGTATTCGGATGACGGACGCAATCCAGCCGGACGAGATGCCAGAACTCTCTCCCGCCACTATAGGTCTGCTCAAGCACAAAGACGAAGGAAGAACCATCGGAATAAGAACCGAAAACGGAACTTATGTCAACGACATGCCATGTTTGTTGACTTTCAAGATGTTGGATGGAACGACTGGATTGTCGCTCCTCCTGGTAAGTGCACTTCACTCTTTCTTCACTCAACAGAACAATGAACATTCCATATTTTCTCAAGCTATTTGTTTGACTGGGGATGAAAATGAAGAGAAAAAATAATAATCTTGCATGCCTCCACTTACATCGCGGGTCAAACATTTATCGAGATAGATACACATAAGTTACATTATACATACATATTACTACATTGCATCTAATTATCTCCCTTTTTATGATTATTACAGGTTATGCCCCTGCTCTCGTTCCCCCTCCTTGTTGCGTGCCAACGAAGTACTCATCTCTCAGTCTTTTGTACACTGACAGCTCAGACAAAATTGTTCTCAAGAATTACAACGAAATGGTTGTCGACAGTTGTGGATGCAGTTAAAATATTGAAACAATCATTTTTTTTTCTTCAAATCTTTATCATAATTTGTTTAAATTGCTGTCATTTTAGTACCAAAAAATCATTTTTAACACGATATTATTAATTTCATCCTATCTTTCACCCTTTCCAAATTCTCTTTATATAAATATTTTTGTCTCTGCACAATTTTCTTTTGAAGCAATTTTTGTGGCATCAAACCAACAAGAGTATTATTATTTTGTAGAAGTAATAATAAGGGGAATTATTACATAACGAAACCAAGGTTTTTTGAGCTTTTTATTCATAAATCACGAATGTCCCTGGGATCCGATCCGTCCGCTTGGAATAATAAACTGTGTTGATATTTATTTTGTATAAAAAAAATTGAAAACATCCCTACTTATGTACGTATTTACATAGATTAGGGCACTGAGTACATATATTTACAAGGGCAAGACCACCGAGCCGAGGCTCTTCTCCAAGGCTAGGGAGTCATTCCCTTCCCGGGCGGAAGTCATTCTCGAACGGAAGATGTTATACCGGAGTAAATTTTTATTTTATAACTTAAATCACATAAATAGGGAAAAATTACGTAAAAAATTTATATAATAAAATGAGTTACTGGAGGAGGAGAAGAAGATTAGTAAGTTGTGAAGGAGGAAGCGATTTTTTAAACCTAACTTTCAGTGTTATTCTGTGTGCTGGTCCTTTGTCAAACCTAAAAATTAGTACTATATATATAAGAATAATTAATATTATTTTACGACACACATCTTATTACTTATGAAGTACCTTATGTAAATATAAATTTTTAAATATTTTATGTAATTTAGTTAGTTTAGCTTGTATATTTAGCATTAGGTAATGTATAAAATGTTAACCGTTAGGACGTTACTCGACGAACCGTAGCTGAATCTGAAGATTTTCCGCACATGGTGAATGCATATAGGAATAGTCTATAGATGCTGGGGTAACGTGAGATTGTAGAATGCATACATTTCAATTTAAACCCTGTACATATTAGCGTACCTGCTCATCTCGATATACATGGATAGAAAAATTCTGACCGAATTACTGAATAATTTCATTTGAGAATTTTAAATAAGGCATAAAAATAAATATTTAATTAGAAATTTTTTCTTCCCAGAAAAAAAGACAAGCTAAAAAGAGGCTATGAAATAGAAAATCTTTTTATATATTTTTATCCTTCCATTTTTAACCAATTATTTTTTAACTGAAAAGACGAGAAGAACTTAAATATTTACTGGAATTGTGATAACTTGTATGCAATACTGATTTTTTATGATCATGCCATGTCAAGAAGGAAAAGTTTTGTTCATTGTTTGTAAATAGTTCTTGCTTTTTTCTTAGAAAACCGGAAAAAATATATTGAAGGCAATATTAAAAACACACATGATTGTAAATATAACATGAGTCTTGTATTCGAATAATGTAAATAGTAGATAGCCTAAGGTAATGATACTTATCGTAAGGCCAGTTTTAAAAACATTTAGCTTATATGTAAAAGTTTTCCTCGGCAAGAAAAGTCAGAATTATATTTATTTTAATATTTTTGAGGTCTTTGGATCGAAATTAATACATTTTGAAAGAAATGAATTATTCTGCGTTATTCATATATAAATATATATGCATCTACGTTATCGTTCGTTCGTTCGTAAACAGTTCGTCCAAACGTCCATATACATAAAGAAGGCTCTATAATTAATGCATAAATATATAGCGGTAAATGTGTAAAATAAAACTTTAGTGATTATAAATTGCTACTAAAAATCTGGTTAGTCTCAAGTTTATAACGATACGACACACACACTGACATTGTATGATATACCATGTTTGAAAAACCTTTTTTAAAAAATATGGCTACTGAGAAAATATGTGAAAACTCATAAAAAAGAATTAAAACTGAATGAGAAGAATTAAACCTGTTGGAGTAATAATTCCGTGACTTATTGATTTCTCAATAGTATTTCATGATTCAAAACTCCATTGAAGTACATATTTCGAAAACCATTTCACCTGGACCTTTTCAGTGGTATTTGCATTAATAGTAGCATGCCCGTTTCACTTAGGACAATCCCGTTCCCCTGGATTTTATGTCGCACTCGCATTATTTTCCAATAGTACAGCCTTCAATGGAGGAGGAAAGTACTTAAAAAGTTGTACTGGCAGGCAGGCCCCACTACTTTGGCAGCTGCTAGATCCCTTCTCTGCTCTACTTTTTCTATGAGCTACTTCTCTAAAATCCGAGAAACCACACGCACTCCCGTAAAGCTTACTAGACAAGTAGAAAGAGTCCAATGGAACCCAACGGCAAGGAAAGAGAAAATCTGTGTACTCTAAGTCTTACCATCTTCTATCCAAACATGGAGGAAGTAAAGTGCGAAAATTTTCTCTTCCTTTCTTTTTTCATATAGGGTCCGCATCAGAAAGAAGTGGTGTAGCGACGATAAAAAACTGCAGAATTCAACTGACCTTGTTTTCCATCGGGAAGTTGTGTTATGAGAAGCTCATAAATAAAGGATGATGTTACGCTCCCTCCTTCCATACAAACGTCTTTATGCATACCTACATAATATAAGTACATAATATTGAGGTATAGCGGCAGCAGTACACTTTTTTAATTCTCCATACCAGACCACAACCACAAAAAAACTTTCACTTCCTTTTTTATTCACAGCATTCATTCGATACTCACGTAAAGATGAAGGCGATATCTATCTAGTCATGCATCATATTCATTTTCTCATAATTCTTTTTTTTTTCTTCTTCCTCTTCGAAAAGAAGATATTGATTGTTATATCACGTATCTTCAGGCAGGCTGGCTTCGCTCCTGTTTTCAAAACAAATAAATAGTGCCCACTTAGGTATATCTATGTAAGTATGTACCCTCATCATATTTTTCCTAGGAGAAAAAAAATCGCCTCCATTCTGCAAAAGTTGGGGTAGGGGAAACACATGGCGCTGCTGATGTGATGGCCTGGGTAAGTGGAGTGGAGCGAAGCTTGGGAATACGCTGTCTTATCTTATTTTCCACCACTCTGCTCCACTTTTTCTATTCTTTTATATTCCTTCTTCATTCACGAGTTTCATCTTTCCGTTCTTATCACTTCTTCCTAGTAAATAATAATAATAGTAACGATACTGATGAAAACAACGGTAATATCAAACTACTTTACAGACCTCACCTATTTCTTGTCTTTCCAGACAAGTAAAAACTTCATTGTGGTTTGCCATTGAGGTTAAGGCTTCAGAACGCTAATGATTTGCAGCTTTTGAACCAAATTTTCATAATTTTTTTCTCAAGAATAGTAGCTTTGCTAGCGTAGCTTATTATTTTTGTCATAAATGCTGTTCCAATGAAGTATTCATCAAAGACATAGACTACAATACATTTTATGCTCGCATTTTATGTTTTTTAAATATTAAAAATGTTCAAATATCAGCCCTAATTTCTTTTGATCGACTCAGCATGAAATAACAAGAGTGGTATTTTAAAAAATGTTGCTCTTGCAAAACAAACCCACTTTTTGAAGAATCATCATTATTTTAGAACAAAAGTTATTTTTTCGAGTGGATATTTACAGTTTAATGCTAAAAAAGTTTAAATATACCCTGCTATGGTCGTGAAATAAGTGGCGGGATGCATGCTGTTATTTACTGCATGAACCTATTATTTCTGATGGCGGTGGTGGTGATGTAAACTTTCATATTTTTCTGGGGAAAAGTTTTGAAAATGAGTTAGTCGATTTCCATATCCTCCTTCACTGTTTTGTTCACTTCACAAGGAATTTGGGTTTCATGAGTATGGAATGTGTGAAAACTATTGTATTGTTTAAGCATTATCAAATACTAAAGTAGTATTCTAATAAGTGTAATACGTAAGAGTAACGGCAAATAAAAACTTTCTGCCTTTTAAAAAGGGAAAAAGGAATGATGAATGGACGAGACGCTGCAGCTAATTATAAGTTATGCGTTGCAAAATAAAGGCAAAGAGTGGGAATGGGTTGCATACTTAATCATAGTACAACCAAAGAAAAGTAGTCGTCCAACACTAACTACTGTTGTGTCTTGCAAAGAAGAAGTGGAGTTTCTCTTGGGGAAATGTTAGTAAAAAAAAGTTTACTCTTATTTCACCAACATTGCGCGCCTTTACTTCAACTTCAAGTAGCTTTAAACTTTTCAAAAGAAAATCAACAATATAAGACACGGAAAGTGATCGAAAATAAGTAATTTTAGGAGAGGAGAAATAGCATCAGAGAAGGAAGTGATGAGTTGCTCCACTCCACTCATTTACTCACTCCATAAACAAAATCCTCCGCGGAGTGGAGAGAAGTGAAATGAACTTTAAATTAGGCGAAATGCAAATCTCCCGTCCAATTTACGATTTACTATCTTTAGTACTTTCCACTTACTTACTTCATTCACATTCCTTTCCATTTCGTAGTGAAAACTCCATAATTAAGAGTCAGACGAAGCTACATCCCAGTTTAGTTATAGCGTCTCGTTTCACTTTTTTTGCCCATTTCATAAATAAAAAAATCATGGAGGTCAAGTTGCAGAAGCAATAAAAATAAAAATGTATAGTTGATCCAGAATCAAAGAAAAAACTGAGTCTACTTTTTTTCGGAGGAAATGTATCAAGAAGTAAATGAAAGCCAGCATTTTTATAGTTTCTCCTGGCCAGCTTCGAAGTGAGCTTTATTATTACTCATGTGATATAAATAATAGTGATGCTTGCATTTCGTTCCTTTTTCATGGAGTTGCACTACTCTAAACACTATACCTAAATACCTCCGTCTTAACTTACCTTAACAAGAAAAAGGGGATATGCAGACGTACCATTTATTTTCTAAAAAAGAAAACTTCTTTTTCTTTCTGGGTACACCATTCCCATTAAAAGAAATGTTGTAGTTTTACCCACGACTGGAGACGGGAGAAAGCATGCTTATCTCGTGGAGGAGAATGAGAAAGTCTTTCTTTCTTTTCAGCCCAACCAGAAAACTTTTTTGTTCAGTTAGTTGTTCCTCTCGCTCCTCTTCTTAAAAAACCAAAGTTATTCGTGTTAGCAAAAAGCATTCCGTGCGTATTTTTCTACGTAATACGAATTCAGCACTCCCCACTTCCAATTTTATTCTGCAAAGTAGAACAGAAAAAAACGAAGTGAAGAGAACAGAAGTAGAGGCTGCTACTATTACTATTAGTGAAGTGCAATGGCGTTGGCGAAAATTTAAAAAAAAAGCAAGACACTATACCTCTACTTCTTTTACTACTGTAGAGCGGGGATGATGATAGGATTACCGTTTGCTATTGCTATTGCTGCAGCCTTTACAAAAAAACGAGAGAGAAAAACGGCAACGTGGCATACAAGCAGCATTTTGGAGGCGACTAAATCAGCAGCAAGCCAAAGTGTTTGTTCCATACTTTCCATTTGCTTTGGAGTTGAGTTGGCTGAGCTGTGGAAGCTAAAATACTGTTTCGGAGTTGGATATGGAGGGAGCTGAAAAAGGTAAGAAATGGAGGGAACTCAGATAAAGTTTGCTTCAGTCACTGCTTGTTATTCTCTCAACCAATATATATACTCCGATTACTCCGCGATCTCTTTCAGTCCGGGTTTCGGTCTTCTATCATTCGGAGGAGAACACGGCTTTTTCTTCCTTGCGTAAAAATCCACACCGCAATAACTTGGGTTTATTGATCACCACTTGCCTCGTGCTTGCCAACTTTAAAATAAAATTTAAAACAATGTAAGTTAGTTGAAGTACTGATTTGTGAATCTGGAGAACATAGTTCAAATATTTTAAAAGAACTTCACAGTGTTGTAGTTTCAAATTCCAACACGAATTTTAAAAAAAGTCAAGTGATTGTTACGAAAACTTATTTCACTAATGAATTAGATTTTTGTTAACTAGTGTCAGATCTTATTGACCCTAATCATTGAGAAAACACAAAACAATGCACAAAAAGTGTGAAGCATGAACAAGTAAAAGCAAGTGAGTGAGTAAAAGCAAAAAAAGTACATTTCACTATTCGAATATTCGTCATAGTCATTGCATTTACCAGACAAAACATTACAAAAGTAAGAGCTCTGGCATTCTTGTTTGGTATGAACTTTCTTTGCTCAGTAAAATGAAAACTAAAGAATAAAAAAGTGCAGTGCAGTACAATATTTTATCCACTTCTTCAAAGAAAGTAGGTTGCACTGCAGCTCTGCTGCTGCCGGAGGAAAAAAACTCATTCGAATTCAAAGGGAAAAGTGGGTCTTTTCTGTTGTCTTTTCCTCCATTCTTTTTCCTTCCCGCTCTTTTTCTCCAGACTCCATATTTCCGAACATGTGCGGTGTCAGTAGTCTGTAGTGAGCGGACACAGCATATGCATGTGAAGTTTATCTCTACTACTCTATAAATACGTATGTCTTTACATATACAATAAATATTTTAGTTGTGTTGTCGTAAAGAATTTTTTTGTAAGGGCCTGGTGATGTGGTGTGGGTCTCAGTCAGGCTCAAGGCTCACGTCCTAACGTCTCCTTTAAGGAGTATTTCGCCGGAGCTGACTCTGACTTTGGTCTGAATTTGGTGATGCATGGCGGTAAAAGGAAGATAGAAAGTACATTGTGTTTGCTCTACTTACTCACAAACCTAGTGTAATAATACACGAAGAAAGAAGTCGGCGGGTAGCTGCCGTTCCTTGTCTTTGGAACGGAAACTGAGTGAAATGCATGCATGCTTGGAAGTTTTTTGGGACTACTACTACGGGAGTATAGAAATCGAAGGATTCCACGGCCAGTCCGTGCTAGGAAAAGAAACATTTTCAATGAATGGGGGCAGTTTTTGCAGTTTCTGGAACAAAGATGAGCATTAAAAGGACCATTACAAAATAACATTATTATATTGGCGCACATTTACTTATTGTTAGAACAAAGAGTGAAGTGGGAATTCCTTTAGCCTGACATGTATGAATGGACAAAGTCTGTTTCGTGGCAGTGGCGTTGATAATGCTAGACAAGGAAGAAAGGAGTCAGCAAGATCAATTACATCATGAATGTTTAAGTTTCAGAGACTAACCCAAACCAAACCACTATACCATCTCTGCGTCAAAAGGGCGAGACAAGATGAAATGAGAGAGGAAATGATCTACACTTCACTTTTTATATCAGCACCGCTATATTCTAGTAACCTATGTAAAAGTGCGAGATTCTAGAGAAAGAAAGAATTTCTTTTTCATATGAAATTATCACCACCACCACTACAGCTACTGGTATTACTGCCACCACCACCGCACCGTCAGTTTCTCTTTTTCATGTTTTGATGTTGCCGGCACTCCCACGTTGCAGCTGGTAAGTGGTCATTCTTCTTCTTTCCGCTTCAGCTCTCGACTATAATTGACCTTTGTTATAAATTTTCCCCGTGTAGTTTCAGCAGAGAAAATAGTAGCTATTGTGTAGGGGAAAGCATAAAGTAAAAGCAAACGAAGCTGTTGAGGGAGATGTCATAATAATTTTTTTTCAGGAAAAAGTGTAAATGACGTGACATGATTAATGGTCAGTAACAAGGCAAAAATGAACTGGATGGGTGGATGAACGCCATCGTTAGACAAAATGATTACTCTATTTTCCCATGAACGAAAAGAGAACCCAACAGCTGTCGGCTTTTTTAGAGAAAGAAACCCACGATATACATTATTATGAATATTATTGTAATCTTGTGATCATGTTGAAGAAACTTAAGTGGCCTCGAATTAAAGTGCCCGTGTCGCTCTGCCGGCATTTTAAGTCTAGCTCCTTCCCAAAGCATTTCGCGAAACACCTTATCTTGAATTTTGCTTGCACCTCCGGAACGATGTACCTATGCTTTCACAAAAAATAAGCAGAAGCATGGGGCACACAAAAATGTGTGCATTTTTCTCCGTCCATGATCAAGTCGGCGGATTCAAGGACGAAGAACATTTAATATGCATGAGCAAAAGTAGATAAAATGGAAGATATACACCAGCCCCAAAGGCTGATGCCATGATATAGTCAAACTTTTTTTTTTTAGCAAAACGCCTTGTCCACTCAGGCGTGTTGAGTTGAAGTTAATGTACGGAGAAGTGAATGAATGGCGAGAACAAAGTAGAGTAGCAAATGGCATTACACTTTTTTTAGATGAAATGTCATCCACTGTTTTCTAAAAAACTCGTCTAGTGGCATAATTTCACGGTGCACACATTACATTACTACCTCTTGAGCAGTCGAGTCAGTGCTTTTCCATTTTCTGTTGATAGCTGGTGCGTAACGTGATAAGAGTGAATAATTTCAGTCAAGAAGAATAAAATCAAAATTAGAGCATTGAAAAGTCATCATCATCACCATCTTCAACCACCACTAAAAGCTATGGGAAGGGAACAAACAGGGAGTCTTGGTTTGGCGTGGGAAAATAAGCCATTTACATACACGTCTGGTGCTTGCAATTTACGGAGAACATTTAGAGTGATAGTGATAGCAAGCATCCTCGCCTCCTCATTATCATTTCCTTTCCCCATGTACTTTCTCATACCGAATTCCGCAGACTTGATAGAAATTGAAAGCGACTTCCTTCAAGATAGATGAAGTAGTCAAATTTGGAATCTCGATCGTACCTACATACATATTACACTGGAGCGTTCTATCTCATCTACATTCTAAATTTCTTTTCGACTTTCCAACAATATCAAATTTGCTGATATAAGAGATATTTTTGCTTTTGCTCCAACGTAGTCAACCCAATTCATCCGTTTCCCAGAATTGTACTCATTTAAGTGAATGGAAAAAATGAAGTATACATTCTACTCGATTCGAAAGTATAAATGCAATTTTATAAAATGTAATATAGTAATCATTAAGCCTATTTTAAAGTTTCATCTTCGTTTCGGTTTCCTTTCATGTCTTTTCCTCGAAAAAAAGATTTGAGGAGAAGGGGAACGTGATTGAATGAAAACGAATGAAATCCAATACAATACATGTATTGATCATCATGCATAATGTAATAAATAATCTGTGCAAATGGAACAGCTCACTTATCATCACTACTACTACTTACCAATGTCTGGGAGAATTTCAGACGAGGCCAAGGAGAATACCTGATACCACTCTATAGATTTATTGCTTTTATTTCTCAAGATTCATCCCATTATTTCTGCAAACTTTTCGTCTTGAGACGAGTTAAGAGGTTTACTTTAAGTCCTTAGAATGGAAAAGATGATATATAAAAACGTTATAACAAATACATAAACTTATGTACAGATAAAGTATATTCTTATCAATCCCTCATCATTTTGGTTTTTTCCCGCAATGTTGTTGTTCCTTGTGGATGTATCATGTATTGCATGACAGAGAAAGGCGCACTTTGGAAAGAAAGGCCACTCATAGTCTTACTTAGCTTTCACCACTTTTTGTGGGGAAATCGTACCGTACCTCGTATAATGTTTCGTTTTTTCCGCAAGGAGAAAAAAGTAAGATGAGATATATAGAAAATAGAAATAGTTTTGGTTCGTTTCGTTTCGTTTTTTTCTATTCATCCATGAGAGATAAGAAGGAATGCGATGTGATGCGAAGGTTACATGAGAAGAGGGGACGATGGGTTTAAGAGTTCTTCAGTGAGTGCATATATCCTACTACGAATAGGAAGTGATGCAATAAAAAGAAGGAGTCCTGAATTTGAATGAATTGACAAGAAAACTGGGTTGACTTTGCTGTTGGGTTATGGTTAGCTGGTCTGACTGATGCCTTTTGTGTAGAAAAGTCATTTTGGATTTTGGTCGACACGACTCAACTCGACCTACTTCAGTCAACTCACGCGCTCACATGTTCCATTACGTAATATCGCGTCTCCAGTCTCCTCAAAAGACATTAACTTTCTTCGGTATGAGTTTAGAAGATCATGCTGCTTACTACTTTCTTTCTCCCTCTCTGTAGTTTTGTGATAAACTTCGAAATGAGATATGCCGATCGTTTTTAGACTGGCCCTAATGATGGGCATAACGCTTCAGTAGGCTTGTGAGCGGGAGCGACGTGATTTGATTTAATGATCATCAACATCATCAGCATCACAAGAAAGTACACATGGAAGCAGAGAGAGCTAAGAGGTTTTAGAACTTCACTTTTCAGCAATCTTCTCCTTTTGCGGCTTCGCTTTCTTTCCGAGGAAAATGAAGAGCCGGTTCTTAATAATGACAAAACAATACAATCTCTCATAAAGCTAAATTGAAGCGGAACCATGTCCCAGTGCTTAATTTTGTGAAATGTGAGTTAATTGCTAATTATGATTTCGTTATTGTTTTATCCAACGCAGCACAAGCTGTTCCCTCGTAGATATGAAGAAAGGAAGACCGGGAAAATACTTTGTCTTTTTTGATGATCTTACACTTAAGTGAAGTAAATGTCTTCCCAATATGACTTGATCTTTTCATCATATCATAATGTTATCCAAATCGACGTTGCATCTGCTTGCTCAGTCTTTGAAAGCGTAGAAAAGATAGAAAAAACGACATGTCTTACTCTTGAAAGGTCCATTAAAATAAATGACATTAAGTTACTGAAATCTACAGTGTTATTGGCGGCTGCTGATGGCTTTATTGCGTTTAAAATGTTGTTACACTAAGAATGAATGCTAATGCACAATTAGGTTGTTTTCAAAATAAAAAATAGAAAATGGACTATGCTTTAAGTACGCAGCCATTGCACTGGCATTGTTTAGATTCAGTATAGTTTCAGCTATAGTATAACTAAATAGTCTTAATTCATTTTATCTCGCCTAATATAAACAAAGGAAACTGAATCAGTCTGAATTTTTGGTAGCGGTGACCGCTGTATCGGCTAGGGTGTCTAGGCAAGAGTAGCAAATCATGTAATTAAAGAATGTCTCCTTCCACGGCTAGTTTCCTAAACTCTTGAAGTCTTTCTTTAATGTTTCAATTTAGCAAAATAAATGACGACGAATAAATCTCAAATGAGTTTTTTTTGCCCAGGTTGGGCCCAGCAAAATCGTTGAATGGCTTCCTCCATTTTCTAGAGACCCGCGCAACTTAAAGGTGACAGGCCATTAAGTTTAATAGTAAATGCGGGAATCGTAGAGTTAGAAGAGAATTAATACATTTCGCAGCGAAAAGACAACACAATTTTTGTCGCATTACTATCACTCTCAGATTCATCTACGCCGCTTACATACAAAATGGCGTTGTATAGTGTGAGGGAAGTAATTTTTATTACACTTTCTCACTCACACTTTCATCATCCGCCTACCATGCTCCATTGCGTTCTCCTCCATGGAACAAAGAGAAAGTATAAAAAATTAACATTTTTTTGTTCCGTATGATGATGAAGGTCGCGAGAGTCGTCTGTGGTTGTGGTTTTGTAGCCTTTGTAATAATTTACCTCACAGTGAGAGGTCGAAAAGTGGGCGGTTGTACTCACCGTTCACTGCTTTAGTACTTTACTAGAACTAGAACATGCATTTGAAGTGCCGGATGTATCAAGAGTACAAAACTCCATTTTGTATGACTTGGATACATTTTAAACAGATTCCAAAATGAGCTCTTACGGTAGATTGCAATGCTAGAATAAATTTTATGTCTAAAAAGGAAAATAGTCCGGACTAAATATACTGACAAGTGAGTTAGTGAGTTTAGCAAATGTATTATTTTTAGTTGTTACCTCAATGGCGTATTTGGTTCTAGTGATTCATGGCGGCAATCAGGATTGTACTACAGTTTCCAATCATTTGTATTCCCGCAACCAAAACGCAAACTAATCAAACGAAAAAAATATTTTCATTTTGCACAATGATCCTGTTACATGATTAATGTGGGTGGAACTGTCAACCTAAAAAATTCCTACGGATTCATTACCCACTTCCTCTTTACACAAGAAAAAAATCATCATCGCATTACTACTACCTCATTTCGTGTAAACTCAAACGTCAGAGTTCTGTTCGTTTTAGAGAACCTCCAGGTCTTAGCTTTAGTTGTGTCTAGTACGCATGAATGCGCACTTTACAATGCATTGTATTACATGACATGAAGTTTTTTCCGGTATCATCTACCTTGCATGCGTGTGGAATGTGAAACACTGTTCAAGGCATTATCATTACACGTGGATGGATACAAAACGACTGATTTACTCATAAGCTAATGGCAAAGGCAATTGTTCGCCCGCTTGTTTGAAGGTACTCTACACCTTCATTCACATGGGTTCAATAAAGGAGCTGTTACTGTGTGGTGAGGAACTAGGAATCATAATCATGTTATACTGTAAGTGAGGTTCTTCATTTCATTTATTTTTCAGAAATTTTCAGCAGTTGCAGTTGTTGTGTTCGACTAATGAAAACGTGAGTTAGGAAAAATTATCTGGAAATGAAATATATGCGTCATGACATCAATCATGTTATTTTTGGGAAGCTCAAAAAATTAATTAGAGCGTAAAATGAAAAATCTAGCCAAATAATTCTGCATCAACTTGTCGGGCTCTTGAAAGCAAGATTTGATTTGCTATTTTCATCTCAAAATGAATGAAAAAAGCTTCCAAGCACATTTTTCTTTAAAGTATTTAAGTATTACGAAACCGATTAATAATACATCATATAAAAAGCGTAGGAAGTCCATTACTCCCGCGGAAAATTTCCACCTACGCCTTTATTAATAATCAGTTTCGCCCCTTAAAAAAGGCGCATTATGTTACCTCTTTTGACTTATTTATCCGACATATATAATGAAAGTTCTTTTCCACATGTTCAGCAGACTGAAGTGGCAAATGTTTAAACTCTAAAACTACGCTCACTTCCGAGGAATCTAGTTTTCATTCTAACATAATTTCCTAACCAAAGTGGAGGTACGTTGGTCCTTACGTCGATCTTCATTATTTCAAAAAGCTTTCAGGCATTTTATGCAAAGAAAGTGGAATTATTACAAAATGCTCTTTATGAATTCACTCAACTTTTCCATATTTTTTTGAAGGTGGTGAGTTAAAGCTACAGCATTATGAGCTTTACACCTCCTTTTCTGACTCTGATATGATGTGATGTCACCTTTAATTCCATTTCGGGCTACACACCCTCCTCCTCTCTGGCTTCATTTTTTAAGACTTCCTATCATTTCCGGCAAATGACGAGGCGAAAAAGACTAGCTTTAGTAGTGCAAGGGATTTCTCACCTTCTCAACTCACTTCTTCGTCTCATCTCATTTCCAATTCCAATTCTTCTTTTTTCTTCGAACCAAACTGGAGAAAACGAGTTTCTTTTTTTCAAGCAGTAATTCCCACGAAACAGATCCGAACCCTATATATCCATTTTGCTGGAAGGCAGAATATCCTGCTTGGATCCGTCGTTTTTCTCGACATTAAACTTTTATGAAGTTTACTTGCACAGTCGCCTTTTTCTATTCTCCTGAACTTTTATACCTGTTCATGTTCTCGTCATTGCGCTTCGTTGGCCTTAATGTCAGATGGATGAGAACTGCAAGGAAAGGTCTTTTGTCTGAAGAAAGCAACATCGAGAAATGGAGAATAGTTGAGGAAGTAGAACATAAAAATAAAATGAGAAAAATCATAATGCGACAAGTCTTTTCAATTACCCAATTTAAATCCCCAGTGAGATGGGGGAAATGATGATGTCTTCCACCTAATTTGAGTCATGAACACGGCACACAAGTTTCTAAAGACCCGGCGAAATCGGTAAATGTCATCCATGTGAAGTAATTTTTTTTCTAATTCTGCAGCCCTTCAATTGAAAAACGTCTCGTGTTATGGCATGATTATTTGATTAAAGAGGATAAGTAGTAAAATATGAGCACTGAACATGTTCAACTCGAACTGAGCCCGTCGCTTACTAAATAGTCATCGTCGCCGGTCCGGTGGATCTTGGAATGGAGCTGTAGTTGGCCGTTAAAAAGTTTGCAAACTGAATGTAAGGGATTTGTAGCATGGGGTATCTTTTCTCCTGTCCAGTATGGTCTAAATTATGCAATTACGATAATTCAGAGAACATTCAGATTCGTAACGTGCCATTAAGCAAATGTGTGGTGCGTGTGCCTCTACGATTGAACAATTTACCATTCCCAACTTTTCTCTTACAAAATGCGTAAAAATGGCTATGAGCTGATTTTGAGTTGAGAAAACTACGACTTGGAACTAGACGGAGCGAATTTTTTAGTATTCATAAAACTCAATTTTCTCCATTATCCCAATTTAGCGTAATATTTTTCGAATTGCAATCGCCTCAATGCAATTACCGCTCTGCTGTTCTCTTTCAGCTAAACGAATTGTTTTCCTTTATGATCATGAGTATGAGTATGATTACGCAGAACATAACTTTCCAAGTATATCCTCCGTCCGACCGAAAGCGACTCGTGAAATGGAAGAAGCTCAAGTATGCAAAACATTTCGACTGCAGGGACCACTAAAAAGGAGTCTCTTGCTTTTATATAATAATGACATAACCAAAAACGTATATTCCAACATTCACAGCTCACCTTTGTAACTCTTTCATTAAAGGAATTCCTCTATTTGACTATGGAAGCTCAAAGAAAACCAAAAGGGCAAACAAACCACATAACATACTTTATCAAGCCTAAAAAATCTTGGAAGAATTTTATTTAAATGGTGAATGTATTTCTCAATTTTAACTGCCATATTAAAGTTTTGATGTATCACGTGGTTTATTTTGATTAATTTTAACTTTTTTAAAATGCACTTTGGTAATTCACGCAGGCTTTCTGAGAATCGAAATAGCATGATTTGGTTAGGCAAGTAAGTAGAATCCGTTTGATTTTCGACATTTTAGAAAATGTCATCATCATATCTACGTAGGTATGTATGTAACACAAACGAGTTCTGGTGATCCCGCAATATTTCCTTGTCTTTGAACTCTCATTCTTCTAAAGCCACACATTTCTTCCAGTCTAGAAGATGAGTGTAGAAGGCAGAAGGTGAACTACTTAAGGTTTCCAAATTGAAAAAAAAAGGTTCTCTTTCATTTTTAACAAGACGATAGCAAGCGCCTTGTTCTCAAACCGGAAAATAGTTTTCTTTACTCTTACTTTGAACCATGAAAGAAGAGAAAAAAATGAGGACAAAGAGGATTAGGGACGACTTCTTCTTTATTAAAATATGGAACATTTTTTCTTCCTCTCACTCACTTTTTTTTTCACTAGCCAAGCCAGCTCCAGTTTTACAAGGACTTTTCAGCTTTCTCTTTTTTTTTTTGTGAAAAGGAGGCTGTAAATTAAGAGTCATTCATTTCGCCATACATACGTCGTCTCTATGTTCCACTTTCTCTTTTTTCAAAGGAGTGAGTACATTTACATTGTCAAAGAAAGTTTCCTGATCTAGTACGCCTAGACTTGTATAATTTATGTGCATTGCGTAAAAGCTTAGCGTATCATGTAAATCTACTTACTTTAGTTCATCTCTTGCTTCTTACATTCTTTTTTGTGAATAAAAAATTACCGGGAATTCCTCTATGATGATGATAATAACAATGATGATGAAGAAGAATTTAAGTGTGTGTGTGTGTGTAGAGTTGAGTGAGTAAAGAGTGGAGGTGGGTTGATGACTCCTGTAATATCCCTTTTCTTTTCTTTCTAAAATAATAATAATGAACGAAGTAGGAGGCACTTATGCATGGCTAATGATTTTTCGTCACTACTTCATACTAAAAATGCTAATAACAGCGCGAGAAAAGCTACGAACAACTGGAACTAGTACTAACTACTTCTACATAAGCCATGAGAGGATTTCCTGTCTTCCCTCTTGACTTTTTGTGTTTAAAGTCTTGACTCAACTCGACTCTGCATGGGCCTGTGATCATGATCATATCATTAGGAGATGATACGAGTATTACAAAGAAGAAAAGCTACTAGAATTCCACTTTAAGCTACTGCAATATTTTCCCGTGGAATCCACCTAAAAAGAGTAATTATTGCTGGTTATTATTCACGAGACATATTTTTCTCAAAGGGTAAAAATGAAAAGCAGTTTGAATTCTTGAGTGGGGCGTGTAGCGAAATAGGCTGAACATTTTGCAGAAATATTAAAAAATATAATATTGCTAGACTGTTTAATGGAGATAATGGACCATGAAGCTCATTAAATTTTGAAATTTAATGAAATGAAGCATCAGCATGATCATGTTTATACTTATCATGTGCAGGATTTTTAGTGTTCAACCACTTGAACCATCACGCTAACCGTTATAGACAGCAGAAAATTCTTCAAAAGTTTGTTTAGCCTCGAAAGCATTTTTATCTCGTATTTTAAGTTGATAGATGGAAATACATAATTGTGTCGTGGGTGGATGGGAAAGTATTAACGTCCAATTAAGCCTTAAAAGAAGAATTATTTGAGCAATGAACGTAAAACACTTGATTTTTTAAAGTGTTTATGTAAATTGGACTTTGAAGTTACTTTAGCGCAACGACAAGCAACTTCATCTATGGTTTTCAAGATTTTATTGCGTTTTTCTGTTTCACGGCACCCAAAAACAAACGGACTCAATGACTGATATATTTTTCCCGGCTTGATGCTTTATGACCAATTTTTTTCTCATGTTGGATACCATTGAATCGAGATAACTGGATATAGGCTTTGTGAACTTTTGTCCAGTCATAAAAAAGGGAAAGTTAAAGCTCTCTGTTCCTTTCATGAAGTTCTTTGTAGTAAAACTTGCATCTGTATGCATGGACTGGTCTGGTCTTCTCTGTCATATTCAGTGACCTGTAGACAAAGAACAGCGTTTGGTTCTGGAAAAGTCAGATACGAAACGGAAATAAAAGAACCGTATGCCCTCTACATTCTATCCAGAATCATGATGGGGATCGCAATCATATCATCATCATCCAGACCAATCCACTCTCGTCCAGTACAATTCGTTTTCAACAGCTTTTTGCCTTTATATTGTTCTGGATACTATTATACCAATGAAATACGACAATGTACAATGCAATATACAAATTATTCGTGGAGGGCATTCTCGAAACGATTTTTTTCTTTTCATCTGGAGGCGAAAGCGGAAGCAAAATGCATCTCGGTAAAATGCTTCTGTTGTTCTCATCACAGTTTATTGTAATTTTTTCTGTTATGGTGTAACGAGAAAACAGAAATTGTTTAGTGTTTGGACTTTACTTGTACCAGATGCACGTTCTTACGAAGGAAAGGAGTGTACTTATGTCGTTGTTAAAACACGGAGCGTATTTCTAGCCACAGTATTGCGGGATGTAGTGAAGACATATAAAAGTGAATCGAATGACACATTCCCAAAAAAAAACACACACAGATAGAATAGATACATACATGGGTCTTCTTTTCACTCCCTCGGAGTTTTAGAGCCCAGCAGTAAATCGTAAGAATCCGTGTATTTTAGAAGCGTGTAGAATAGATCGGATGTTTGCTGTATTTTTCGTACCGGAAGAAAAACTTACTCAAGAAAAGGTTTAAGGAAGCTCCTTTATCGACGATTGACACATGAGTTTGCGACTCCGTCTTGTCTGAACTAAAGAGATATTTACGTTTATATTTTCCGTTCGTGTTCCTACCCAAGTGAATCAGGATTACACGAACGTGTTTGTTTAAGGTTAGATAAATTCTTGATTTTCTTTACGTTAGAAAAAATAGAAGCCATAAGTTTTAGACCTCATCAAAAATTCACATGATAGAGGAGCTCAAATTCTGACAAAGAAACCTTTTTCGCCAATTACTCTGGTATTTTTCCACCTCATATAATTTCTCTAATGCGGAAATATGTTTACTAACTTACGGTTACGGTAAAAAAGGAGCGAACCAAAAAAGATTTTTAATGAGTATTCAATTTTGTCACATTTTTTTTCTCCCAGTAATTAACGTAAAACGTGTGGTGAGTGGTGTGAGCACGTACGCAAAAATATGAAATGGGAGATTGAAGAGGTGAAACGTGCATAATCAGATGAAAAAAGTTCTTTTAGAAATTGGGGTAGCATGAACGTATTTATAAGAGTAACCAACCATTGAACATTTAGATGAAAGTACTTTTGGAAATTCCATTCATTTTGTTTCATTCCATAAGTAATTAATGCCTCCTCCAAAGACACTTGAATGGGATGAAAAAACAATGAGGTTGACAAAAAAAAACTCGTGTAAAGTACACTTTCCATCAATACATGTACATGCTCGCAATTAAAAGAGCATTTTTTGTTGCTGTTCCAGTTCTGAACTTTGCATTCGAAATATGCAGAGCAAAAAAGTGAAAATGAAAATACTCCTTTAGTCACAGCACAGCTACGCTGCTCGAATTTCAAACCCCATTCCAGGCAGACGTACCGACTCAGACTCTCAGAATTCACAACCAGGCAGAGTTCGTTTTTTTTGCCTTCCACTTCCGAGTCGACGACGGAAGCAGCTTAAAGAAAGTCTGCTTGTCTGGTTAAATGAGTAAACTACGTTTTGATAGCAGCTGTTGTGTTGTTGTGACTTGTTTCGAGTTAAGCGACTAGTTTCAAGCTCAATTTAGGTATGCCCTTTATCTCGACTCGGAAGAGATGTCAACTGCAGAGGCACAAGATTGAAACTCGCGTTCGTTGCTTGATGGTAATCTACTCTAATTCCATTTCACTGAAAAGCCGAAGTCTGAGTTTGAATATTATTAAGCACCATTCCAGCTCTTTTCGCTTCAAGCAAAATCATTGTTTGTGCTGCTGCAATGCAAGTTAAAAGTTAACCTATGCAAATGACACAACGCAACACGTGTGCCACAAACTATAGCGATGTATGTAGTGGAACGGAGTCACCCGCTTCAATATTTTTTATTCCGCTTAGGAGGAAGGAAATACGTAGCAAAAAAAAAGCCATTTATTTCATAAAATGATGGATTATCTCATATTCGGTTGTAATGGGTAATGAATGAGGAGGGCATGGCATATTTACTTGAAATGTGCCACGAAATAAAGCTCCGAAGACGCTTTTTCAATTTCATCCGTACTAATTTGTAATTGTCGTGACGGTTTTGGTCCCAGAAACTCTTTCGTCTTCTAATAAAAAAAAGTTTCAGTACTGTTCAAATGACATGTTAAACTGCTCATACACCCACGCAGTACATACAAGATGTCACATCGCCGTGTTCATGAAATATGTGTAAAATTTTTCCTCGTCGAAGCCAAGCGATTTACATTTTTTTTATATTGCTTTCTTAATTCGAACAATGAACCTTAGGAAAGTGTAACTTGGAGTAAATGACAAATGACACGTTGCATTCTTTCAGCATGCATTGTAAAGCAGGTTTTATTATGTTCAGAATTTGTTTCAGGGAAAATGGCTTCTCTAATTTTGTGCCTTATTAATTTAACAAGAGTGTATTTGGTTCATGTGGCTTTCAGATCTGATCAAACGAAACCCATTCATATTCTACGCACTCCTTCTTGTTCTCTGAAAATTCTCTTGTAGAATTTCTTTCTCTGCTGTTCCTCGTTTTATCCGATCTGAAATGAAGTGAACACATCCATGCATTCTCTCAGCTGGAGCAAGAACAAGGCCCGAAGAAATTTCTTTTTTTTTCTTTCTGATAATTAAAGAACTAATTGTAAATTGTTAGCCAACTCGAGTAGATTCACTATATGTATGTAAAAAAAGAAGTTCCATTTTGTTCGTCCTAAAAAATAATTATATTCTAGTCTCGACTTTCCAATTCTTCCTTTCCCTTTCCGTTTTTCTTCTTTAATGAAAAAAAAATTCTTCGGTTAATCAGCTTGAAAAAAGATGAGAATCCTATGGACTATAAAAACGCACTGCATATATCACCATTTTTATCTAGGCAGTGGAAACAAACTATAAGTTTTCTTTTAGAACTTCTCAATATTTATTTCTAAGGTGTAGCTCAAGATTTCTCCTTGTTATTCTTCAAATTGAGTAACAAAGTTGGGAGTGTGTACTACCAAATCAAAATACAGAGGCTTCACTACACTTGAGTATGTACTTATTTATATGTTTATATAGAATTCATTCAACCAAAACATACGCTCACTTAAATTATAAAACAGAATATTTTCATGATTCTGGAATAGCATAAGTCTGATTAATAATGTTTTGCTGGTAAATAACCAAAAATTTACACGCTATACCAAAAAGAAGTGGGAAAAATCAAGACGTCATCATTCTTTACTGCAATATAATCAACCCTTTTGAAAAATATGCTGGTGAAATGACTAGCATGCTAATGTTAAGAACTAAGTAAATTCGTGTCTATAAAAATTACCGACAAGAAACTAAATGTTCATAAGGTTAAGTTAAGATGTACATAAAATAAATTTAACTTGCAGTAATTTATGATTTACAATTAGTTTAGCAATCGATTTATACAAGGACTTGGACATTACATTACTTACTCATACTTGGATAAAAAAAATGCGTATTAGGAATTAAGAAAGTAGAAACACGAGGAGACGGGAAGTTGCGTTTGGTGAACATTGACCAAGAACGTAACCTTATTATATGTTGAAGATAAAAGTCACAGGTAGAAATGCAGAACAAGATCCAAAGAAAGTTCAAGATTCTAAAACAAAAGGTGAAAGTCAGGAAAGATTAGATGAAGGAAGTAGAACGTAGAAACTTGGAAAAAGAAGGAAGGAAAGCGACAAGTATGAACATGTGGAAAAGAAAAAAGCGACTAAGCTTGATTTAACAAACTGATTAAATCAGCGGGGATATGTCTTCGCCCTTTGATCTTTTCTCTATAAATCGAATAAAAATATTAGAAAGAGAGAAGAAAAGAAAAGGCTATACGACTTGTGTAGTAAAAAAAAATATGGGGATATTACCTAAACCCTATCGACTTCGTCTCTCCATGTTGGAAACGGAAAGTGAGACAAGAACTACGACTTAGAGAAAGAAGTCAAAAAGTCTGGGAAAGTCATCCATACCATGGATTACATTACGATGGAGATATACAGAAGTGCGTACCTGAAGACGTGTACGGAGTATAACAGTTCTAACAATAAGTTATACATTCTGTTTGATTTTTAGAGCCATGGGAACCAATGGTTCTTATGTGATCACTAATGTCGTCCGTCTGTCTGTCAGTTAGCACGATTGCGCCCGATAGGGTTAAGATATTG